>CAUYRT010077635.1:0-16680 GCA_963574885.1 Lepilemur ruficaudatus | reverse complement strand
GGAAGCATTTTCCCTGCACAAAGAGGAGATGCTTGAAGAAGTGGCAGTGGGTTGGGGAGGGGTCAGGTGAATACGGCGGACGAGGCAAAACTTCGTAGCCCAATTTCTTCAACTTCTGAAGTGTCAGTTGTGCGACGTGCTGTCAGGCGTTGTCATGGAGAAGACTCGGGCCCTTTCTGTTGACCAATGAGGCTGCCGGGGTTGCAGTTTTCAGTGCATCTCATCGATTTGCTGAGCAGACTTCTCAGATGTGATGGTTTTGTCGGGATTCAGAAAGCTGTAGTGGATCAGACTGGCAACAGACCACCACACAGCGACCATGACATTTTTTGGTGCAAGTTTGGCTTTGGGAAGTGCTTTGGAGCTTCTTCTCCGTCCAGCCACTGAGCTGGTTATCGCTGATTGTTGTATACGATCCGCTTTTCATTGCATGTCACAATCCGATTGAGAAATTGCTCATTGTTGCGTACAAGAAGAGAAGACGACACTTCAAAACAACGACTTTTTTGATTTTCAGTCAGCTCATGAGGCACCCACTTACCAAGCTTTTTCACCTTTGCAATTTGCTTCAAATGCTGAACGACCATAGAATGGTCCACGTAGGTTCTTCAGAAACTTCTCATGTAGGTCCAAGATCAGCTCTAATGATGGCTCTCACTTGGTCATTGTCAACTTCTGATGGCCGGCCACTGTGCTCCTAATCTTCAAAGCTCTCACCTCCTTTGCAAAACTTCTTGAACCACCACTGCACTGTATGTTCGTTAGCAGTTCCTGGGCCAAATGCTTTGTTGATGTTGCGAGTTGTCTCTGCTGCTTTAAAACCCATTTTGAACTCGAGTAAGAAAATCACTCAAATTTGCTTTTTGTCCAACATCATTTCTATATTCTAAAATAAATATCAAATAAACAGAAAGTAATAAGTCATTAGCAAAAAAAATAAAGTGAGAAATGCACATTAAAATGATGTATAACATAACCATATTTAAGAATATATTCCAACATCAAACGGCAAATTCCAACAATGCTAAAAGCACAATTACTTTTGCACCAACCTAATAACTGTGCTGTGCTTTCAGCCTGCCCTGCCCATAGGAGAAGCATTTTCTGCAGCTGGAGAAAGCCTCAGTATGCAAACATGCAGCGTGTCATCAGCATAAACCATCTGCAGGTAGGTGGCCACAGTTTTGCAGTCAACCAAAGTCTAAAAATGTTAACTGGCAAATTCCAGAAATTTCAGAAATAAACAACCCATAAGTTTTCAATTGTACAACATTCTGAATAGCAAGATGAAATGTCATGCCACTTTGCTCTATTCCACCCAGGATGCGAATCGTCCCTTTGTCCAGCATATCCACATGCATACCCTGCCTGCCCATTAGTCACCCAGCAGCCGGCTCAGTTATCAGATTGACTGTGGTGGTATTACAGTGCTTGTGTGTAAGCCACCCTTATTTTACTTAATAATGGCCCCAAAGTGCAAGAGTAGTGATGCCATAAAAGGCTGATAACTAGAATTTATATAGAACTCAGGGAAATCAGCAAGAAAAAAATCAAACAACCCCATTAAATAGTGGGCAAAGGACATGAACAGAAACTTTTCAAAAAATAGACTAATGGCCAACGAACATGTGAAAAAGTGCTCAAGATCATGAATCATCAGGAAAATGCAGATCAAAACCATAAGGAGATATCACTTAACTTCAGGGAGAATGGCTTTATCAAAAAGTCCCAAAACAACAAATGCTGGCATGGATGCAGAGAGATACACCATACACTGCTGATGGGACTGCAAAGTAGTACAACCTCTATGGAAAGTAGCATGGAAATATCTCAAAAAACTAAAAGTAGAAATACCATTTGATCCAGCAATCCCACTACTGGGCATCTACCCAAAGGAACAAAAGACATTCTATAAAAAAGACATCTGGACTCGAATGTTTATAGCAGCACAATTCACAATTGTAAAAATGTGGAAACAACCCAAGTGCCCATCAATACGTGACTGGATCAACGAAATGTGGTATATGTATGCCTGGAGTACTACTCAGCCACAAAAAATGATGAACTACCTATTGTATTATCCTGAATGGAGCTGGAGCCCATTCTCCTAAGTATCACAAGAATGGAAAAACAAGCACCACATGTACTCACCACTAATTGGTACTAATAGATCAACACTAATGTGCACCTATGGGAAGTAACATTCTTAGGGTGTACGGCAGGTGAGGAGGGGAGGAGTGCATGGGTGGTAAATCCACACCTAATGGATGTGGCACGTGCTGTGTGGGGGATGGGCATGCTTGTCAGCTGGTGCAAAGGCAACTTATGTAAGCAAAGTGTGTGTAGCCCATAATACTCTGAAATAAAAAATAAAATAAAATAAATTTAAAAATTATTTAATTACTTAAATTGATGCTGACAGTTCGAATATGCCAAAGAGAATTCATAAAGTGCTTCCTTTAAATGACAAGATGAAAGTTCTCAACTTACTAATAATAAGGAAAGAAACAATTGTATGGTGAGGTTGCTAAGATCTATGATAAGAATGAATCTTCTCTCTGTGAAATTGTGAATGGTATATTGTTATAATTATCCTAATTTATTATTTTTGTTGTTAATATCTTATTGTGTCTAACTTATAAATTAAACTTTACCATAGTTATGTGTGCATGGGAAAATCATAGTGTAAACAGGGCTCAGTACTATCTGTGGTTTCAGGCATTCACTGAGGCATCTTGAAACTTATCTTTCCAGGACAAGGGGGGACTACTGCATCTGGTCAAACACTATTCTAGGTGTTTCTCCAAAGGTGTTCTTTTACCAATGGTTAACATTTAAATCAGTAGACTTGGAGTAAAGTAGATTACCTTTATAATGTGGGTGGGCCTTGTCCAATCAGTTGCAAGTCTTAAGACAAAAAAAGAATGATCTCACTCACAAAGAGAGAATTCTGCCAGAAGACCACCTTTGGACTCACGCTGCAACAGTAACTCCTCTCCGGGTCTCCAGCCTGCTAGCCTATCCTACAGATTTTGGACTTGCCTACACAATTGTATAAGCAAATCCTCTGTGTGTGTGTGTGTGTGTGTGTGTGTGTGTGTACACATCATATATAGTCATCCCTTGGTATTCAAGGGACATTATTTCCAGGATCTCTTGTGGATACCAAGATCCACAGATGCTCAAGTGTCTTGTATAAAATGATGTCAAATCTGCAAATAACCCACACACATTCAAATCATCTCTATATTATAGCACCTAATATAGTATGATATGTAAATAGTGATTATACTGTATTTCTTTATTTGTATTATTTTATTGTTATTCTCATGTTTTTTTCCAAATATTTTTGATCTGCAGGTGGTTGAACCCATGGATGCGGGGCTCACGGATACGAAGGGCTGACAATATATACAACACACATATGTACAACACACGCATACACACACGCCATATATACGCAGGTGTGTGTGTGCTCTGTTTCTCTGGAGGACCCTCACTAACACAGAATTTAGTGTTGAGATTCTTTAGTGATTCTAAAGGAGCAGAATCTTAAGGATGAGTTTTCTGAGTTGGTTCTGGAATTTCTGGAATTACGTCTCTAACATGATTAGATTTGAAGACACTAATGACTATTTCCAGTGTTAAAGAGAGCACTGATGGCCCACGGTGTGACGTGGCAATACAGGTACACGAAGTATCACTACTAGATACTCCTGACCAAGCACTTACAAAAGGCAGGGAACCGAGTGACCCCGGCTTATTTTATGCATTACCTTCAAACATTTTTGTCAACCTGATGAATTAAATGAGACTGGCTGGTTGTTCCTACTTTAACTGGACAAAGCAGAGAAGAAAAGGATGAGTTCAGGGATTTGATTCAAATCCACATAAATGACCTGAGAACTTCTGCGTATGCCCTAAAAGAGACACTTGTCTATTGTACCTGTGAAGCTGAGATTGCTGAAAACCAAACCCAGAATCTCACCCTACCAGTGGCTGAATCAAAACACAAATTGAATTCCCAACCTTGCAAGGTGTCTACATTAAAGTGAGGGCATTCACTGAGAAGGAATGGGACCCTAAAAATTGGAGTGGGGACATATGGGGAGATCCTAATGAGGCTGGAGACATCAACCCCTCGATTCTGTGGAGTTTTCTTTGAGAGTGGAAGCTGTCATCCCATGCCTGTCTGAGAGGCGAACCCTGCTCTGCCTGAAGAGACTGCAACCGCCTGCCCTGAGGGGGTTGCCGTGTGAGACCATGTTGTTCCCCTCAGGACCCACCCCCACCACCCCTCTGCTTCTGGGCGTATGGCTAGATCCCAGTGCCAGCAGGCCCCTAGGGTGCAGGTGTGAAGCAGGACCCAGGAGAAGGTGCGCTGCCACACTCCAAAGGAACCAGGTGGCGAGAGCCCAGCCCTGCCTCACGGGCTACTCAGACGATGGACGCACTTACAGCCGCGACTCAAGCACCACAGAAGTGACACATGTAACGAAAACATTTACACTCTGTTAATGTTTTGAAATAAAAAAAAAGGAGGGAAGGCCTTGGCCTGGTTTGTCGACAGCTCTGCACGCTATGCAGGCACCACCCAAAAGTGCACAGCCGCAGCACTGCAGCCCCTCTCGGGGCATCTCTGAAGGACAGTGGTGAAGTGAGATCCTCCCCAGGCACAGAATGTTGAGCAGTGCATTTGATTGTTCATTTTTCTTGGAAGGAGAAATGGCCAGATATGTGATTATATACCAGCTCATGAGCTGTAGCCAGTGGTTTGGCTGGATGGTGAGGGACTTGGAAAAAAATATGAATGTAAAATTGGTGAGAAGGCAGTCTACCGAAGAGGTGTATGGATAGGACTCTCTGCATGGGCAAAAACCGTGGAGATAACTGTCCCATGTGAATGCTCACCAAGGGATGACCTTGGAAGAAGAAGATCTTAATAACCAAGTGGACAGGATGACCCATTCTGTGGACACCAGCCAGCCTCCTTCCCCAGCCACCCCTGTCATCGCCCAATGGGCTCATGGACAAAGTGGCCACAGTGGCAGGGATGGAGGGTGTGCGTGGGCTCAGTGACATTGGACTTCCACTCATGAGGTGGACCACTGATGCCCAGTCTGCCAGCAGCTGAGACCAACATTGAGCCCCAGATATGGCACCATTCCTTGGGGTGATCAGCCAGCTACCTCATAGGCTGATTACATTGGACTACTTTCATCATAGAAGGGGGAACATTTTGTCCTTTCTGAGAGAGACACTTACACTAAATACAGATTTGCCTTTCCTGCATGCAGTACTTCTGCCAAAACTATAACCCATGGACTCAGAGAATACCTTGTCTACCGTCACGGCATTCCACTAAGCATTGCTTCCTGTCAAAGAACTCACTTCCCAGCCAAGGGTTAGCTGCTCAGGGAATTCATTAGTGTTACCGCATCCCCACCATCCTGATGCAGCTGATAAAACGGTGAAAGGACCTTTTGAAGACTCAGTTCCAGTGCCAGCTAGGTGGCAACACCTGGCATGGCAGGGGCAAAGTTCTCCTGGAGGCTGTATATGTGCCAAGCTAGCATCCAACGCCAGGAATCGAAGGGTAGAAATAGCAGTGGTAACACTCACCATAACCCCTGGTGACCCACTAGCAAAATGTTTGCTTCCTGTTCCAGCAACCTCAGGCTCTGCTGGTCTTGAGGCCCGAGTTCCAGAGGGAGGAATGCTTCCACCAGGAGGTGCAACAACAATTCCTCTAAACTGGAAGTTAAGACTTCCACCCAGTAATTTGGGCTCCTCATGCCTCCAAGTCAACGGGCTAAGATGGCGACCCTCCCAGTGGTTCTTCCCTGGCGTAGCTTTTTTCCTCTCCCTGCCCCCTAGCCCCTCCCTGGCTGTGGTGTTCCTAGTCTACCTCCCTGAACCCCCAACTCCTCTTGGCTCTGCTCTCACCCTTATGTGAGATGGGGAGGCCGGAGGGCCCTGGGACAGGGGGAGAGGATCTACCTCAGCACAGGAAGCTCTAGCAAACTCTTTTCCTCGGAAAAGGGTCTGAGTGAACTTTACAATTCCTTACCCTAGTCCTAGAGGAGATCTTTCTCAGCACTTTGTTGTGAGAACCTGCTGGGGTTGCTGGGGGGAAAGCCTGTGGACATGTGGCCCCGCAAGCCTGTGGCCCCAGGTCCCACTCACTCCCACAACATGAGTGCACACTCAAGGTCTGGCACATTTGGCAGAATCACCACTGAAGTCTTCGTGCCAGCTCACAGCTCCAGTGGCTTCTCTCCAGGTAGGCAGAACTCGGCAGTGACTGTCTGGACTTGCCTCTTTCCAGATTTCGGTGTGGCAACTTACTCTGCAACCTCCATTGGGCCCAAGAAAAGTCATTGATTTTCAGTTTGTCCAGCTTGTTCTTTTTATTAGGACAAGAGTGTTGACCTCCAAGCTCCTTACATCAGAGGTAAAACTGTAAGCCTCTGATAAAAAGCTTATATGAATTATTATTTTTTAACTTTTCATCCTAGAAATCTGAAAACATTTCCAAAGCAGAGAGAATAGTACTATGACCTCTCAAGCTCAAAGACTGTCTGGCTTCCTCCACCAAGCAAGAGTAGAGGTCCACTGCCCTATCCCAAAGCCAATGCCACTTGTGTATGTTTTTGGTTTTGTTTTTGTGTTCTGAGACAGGATCTCACTGTGTTGCCCAGGCAGGTCTTGAACTCCTGGGCTCAAGTGATCCTCCCACCTTGGCCTCCCGAGTAGCTGGGACTACAGGTGCACACCACTGCGCCAGGATTACATGTAAGTTTTAAGGTTTCCCTTGTCATGGCAGAAGCCACCTCTGATACCAAAACCAATATTAGATATCTGTTGCTGTGAAGTGAAACTCAGCTTCAGCTATTATCAGTGAAACATGGCCCACTCAAGATTATTTTGAAACAACCCTGGACATATTTAAATTCATGTATAAAGAATTTATCATGTGTTTTGAAACGATAACTCTCAAGAAAGAATAGTCACGATACCATTGTCACCTGTAAAAATAACATTCATTCAGTGTTCATGTGTCCCACCTGTCTTAGAAATGGTTACCAGCTTGCCTGAATTGGGACCAGATAAGGCCCATCTACTGAGATGGGTTGATAAGTCTCCTCCATTTTTTCCCTTGTACCTTTTGTTGAAAGAACTGGATTATTTGTCCTATACGGTTTCCCACAATGCTGATTATTCCCCTGTTTTTTACATTTTCTATGCACTGGTAGCTGGCTCATGAACTAAATCAGATTCAGGTTCCACTTTTTTCTCTTTTTAGGCAAGATTACTGCGTATCTGCCACTGTGAGGCTCCGTTGGAGGTGCAGGGTGTTTGCCTTCCTTTCATGAGGTTTGTAGCCCTAGGGCTTGATACTTTCATCCATGACTCTATTAGGGACTGCAAAACATTGTTTTCTGATTCTCACTCTTTTATCGATTGTGAGGCGAAATATTTCTACAAGGAGAAACTTACCCTCTTCAGCAGCCGGGGTGGGCGTCTGGCCATGGGCATGCCGTCCGCTCGCCCGCTGCGTGGAAGCCGGGCGCGGAGGGGCCGCCTGCGCCGTCTCCGCTCACCGGGAGGAAGAGCCACGCACCGCCTGCCCCAGCCCCGGAGTCCCCATGCTCTAACACTTTTTTAAAAATGAAGCAATAAGGAGAAAATATTAAAGTGTATTAGAATTGGGTGGCAGGTGTGTGGGTATTTATTATATCATTCCTTAAACTCATCTGAATTTTAAAATATTTTATAATAAAACTTGATTAAAATGGCAAAAATGAGCTACATGACAAGATATAAAAATTTGCTATAATTGAGTGGTGGGTCTGCAGTTTATAATTCTCTAAACTTTTCCGAATTATAAGTTATATTATGACAAAACTTTAAAAAAGTATATGCAAGTGTGTTAATTTGAGGTGGGTACAACTATACAAATAATTTCCACAAACCTTTAAGACAAAGAGCTTGACTATGAATTACCTGAAAAGCACTTTAAAGGTAAGAGTCCTAGGAGCTACTGCAGACTTGCTGGAATAGAATCTTCTGGCATTTTTAGAAGCATCACAGATGATTCTGGTGCACATTGCACTTTCAGAGCCATTTTCTATATTCCTAACTTAATTTTTCTCTACTTGATCTGTCAGTAGCTGACAAGTGAGTTAACGTCTCCCACTGCTACTGTATCTCCATGTCTCCCTGTGTTTCCTTCATTTATTTTTTGCTTTATGAATTTTGATAATAGATTATTTGAGATATGGAGATCAATAAAGGCTCTAATGATAGCTTTTATCATCATATAACAACCTACTCATTTAATACCCTTTTCTTCAAATTAAATCTTTCCTGATATTTTTATTGCCACCTACTTTCTTCTGATTTTCTTTGTCTGATTGTGTTTGCCCATTCTTAAGCAAATGTTCTGTGCCATCTTATCGTTGTCATTTGTTTTCTATGAAGCTCTTAGATGGGTTTTCATTTAATCTGAAAATCACCTTTTCCTTTTAATAAGCAATTTATCCCTTATTTGATATTACGGATATATTTGCCTTTAACTCTTTATCTCATTTTTCTTTGTCTTCTGTGCTGCTGCTGCTTTTTTAAAAATCTGGCCAGGTGCAGTGGCTCCCACCTGTAATCTCAGGCCTTTGGAGGCCAAGGCAGGAGGATCACTTGAGGCCAGGAGTTTAAGACCAGCCTGGGCAATATAGTGAGATCTTATCTCTACAAAGAATAAAACAAATCAGCTGGATGTGGTGGCATGCGTCCCAGCTACTCAGGAGGCTGAGGCAGGAGGATCTCTGGAACCCAGGAGGTCGAGTTTGCAGTGAACTCTGATGACACCACTGCACTCCAGCCTGGGCAACAGAGTGAGACCTTGTCCTTAAAAACAAACAAACAACAACAACAACAACAAAAAACTATGTTGTTTGGTTTCTCATGTGTCAATATTTTCTTTTTGATAATTTGGACCATTCATAGTTCATATTATATCTTCTAGGATTAATTTACAACTCAATAATTTACTTAAACCTTAATTTTTTTTTTACTTACAAACTTCAGTAGTATCTATCAATTCTCTGCAATGAAACAAGCACTTCCTCTACCGCATAATTTGTTATTATAATTCTTCAGGTGGCTGCTTTTATATCTTTTAATATACCTCCTCACTATTAGGCTTCTGAATAAATCTCTAATTTGTTATGTCAAAACAAATTGTGATTTTGGCCTCCCAACCTCCTTCCTTTAACATTCTTCCTCACTCCAGTAAAGAGATGTTCTTATCTACTAGCTATAGCAAAAACTGAGATGTCATCCCTGATTTCTCCTTTGTCTTTATCCAGCAAATTTCAATCTAAGAAGTCCTGCCATTTCTTCTCCAAAACACACTTGGTTTAACTATCCTTGCATTCCAGGAGTAAACTCCACTTGATCATGATGCAGGATTCTTTCATTGAGCTGTTGAACCGGGTTTGCTAGTATTTTGTTGCAGATTTTTACATATATGCCCAGGGATATTGGCCTATAATTTTCCTGTCTTATAGTGTCCTTGTCTGGCTTTGGTATCAGGGTAATGTAGGCTTTATAAAATGAGTTTGGAAGTTTTCCTTCCTCTTCAGTTTTTGGGAAGAGTTAGAGAAGGGTTTCTATTAGTTCTTCTTTAAATGTTTGGTGGAATTCAGCAATGAATTTCTTGGACTCTTCTTTGCTGGGGGACTTTTCATTATTGATTCTTCTTCCTCCTTATTGGCCTATTCACATTTTCTGTTTCTTCATGCTTCTTTCTTGGTAGGTTGTATGTGTCTAGGAATGTATCCATTTCTTCTAGGTTATCCAATTTATCAGCGTATAGTTGTTCATAGCAGTCTCTTATGATCCTTCGTGTTTCTGTGGTATCAGTTGTAATGTCCCTTCTTTCATTTCCCATTTCATTTGAGTCTTCTCCCCTTTTTTCTTACTCTTGCTAAGGACTTGTTGATTTTGTTTATCTTTTCAAAAAACCAACTGTTTTTGTTGATCTTTTCTGTTCTTTATCTAGTCTCCATTTCATTTATTTATTTTCTCATATTTATTATTTTCTTTCTTCTGCTAACTTGGAGCTAAGTTTGTACTTCTTTTTTTAGTCCTTTCAGATGTTAAGTTATTTGGGATGTCTTCTATTTTGTGATGGAGGCATCTACTATTGTGAGATTCCCTCTTAGAACTGCTCTTACTGTGTCCCATAAGCTTTGGGATGTTGTGTTTCCACTTTCATTTGTCTGAAGATTTTTAATTCCCCATTTGTTATCTTCTTTGGCCCACTAGTTGTTTAGACACATGCTGTTTAATTTCTATGCACTTGTTAATTTTCTGAAATGTCTCCTATTATTGATTTCTAGGTTCATATCATTGTGGGTGGAAAAGATACTTGTTATGATTTTAATCTTAAATTTATTAAGACTTGTTTTGTGACCTAACATATGGCCTATCGTGGAGAGTGTTCTGTGTGTGCTTGATAAGAATGTGTATTCTGCTGCTCTTGGATGGAATGTCCTGTGTGTGTCTGTCAGATCCATTTGGTCTAAAGTGTCATTCAAGTCCAGTGTTTCCTTATTGATTTTCTGTCTGGATGATCGGCCCATTGTTGAAAGTGGGTTATCAAAGTCCCCTACTAATATTATATTGTAGTCTATCTCTCTCTTCAGATCTATTAACATTTGCTTTATATATTTAGGTGCTCCAATGTCAGGTGCATATACATTTATAATTGTTTTATCTACTTGATGTATCGATTCCTTTATCACTGTCTAAATCCTGTCTTTGTCTCTCGAGTTCTGTGATCTTTAATTGTACATTTTGATGAGTGCAATGCATGTTCCTACTATTTTTGATCCTCTAAGTTAGTAAACTAAGGATGAATAACTATGCTTAATATTTCCTTTGTGTCTACTACAATGTCAACAAAAAAGTCAAGTATATAGTATATTTTCAGAAACACCCCTGAATCCCCCACTTAAAAGCCCTTTTGAAATGGTTTGCACCCGTTGAGCAAAGGAATGTTCAGTGATGTCCAAATTAGCACAGGCTGGCAGACAAGCTTGAGTTTGCAGCCTGTTGTGTTCCTTGTGTGGGATAATGAGCGCCTGCTGGAGTCAATGGAGCTCTTCATCTTTCTTAAAGCAGAGTGATGATGGCTTAATTTTAATTATGCTAGTGAGAAAATTAAATGGTTTGCTGGAAGTTACAAGGTCATGATGATGATGGGAACAATTGATTTAGTTGCTAGAATCACATGACGGTGATGAAGCATGTCCAAGCAGTCACTGTTTCGCTTCATGTGTGGACAAAAGCTAATCCTGCTGGGGCTCAGGTCATGTCAGCCATTAAAAGAACAAAGGAGGAGGCAGTTCCTTCAGGTTTACCACTTTAAGCCCTTGTCAATTTAAAGGAATAGGGAACTACTTTATGGTTACCTTAAGTGTGCAACCCTAGAACATAGGCACATGCTGGGTTTGAGAATAAAGCCCTTCTGCACCAAGCTATTAATTGGGTTATGTTGTTAATTGGTAAATAATTTTTCCATTTTAATTGCACACATACTTTTGAGTCCCTGTATGGGACAAAGAGATGACCATAGATATAAAGTGACATCACAGACATAGTGCATCTGTTTTTCTGAATTAAGGTAGCCTTTTGTGTTAGAATCCCTGAATGTAATTGGTAAGTTAAAGAAAAAAGTTTTCTCCTTTTCAATCTATGTATTTTAAATGAATACCCTACATATATAATCTTATACTTTTCTTTTATAAATATATGATTACACTTTTTTATTTTTAAAAAAATAGTTTTTCTGAATTGAAAGAGAATCCATACTCACTGCACAAAATGCATAACAATAGAAGCATTCTATTGCTGAAAGTGACTGCTGTTATTATTTTAGTTTTTCTTCCTTTAGTCTTTTTTCTGTGAACTCTTTTGCATTACTCTTCTATGGCTGTGTAACAAATTACTGCAAATGTAGCAGCTTAAAGCAACACAGATGTATTAGCTCACAGTTCTGTCTATCTGAAGTCCTGCATGGCTGGACTAGGTTTTCTGCTGAGAGTCTCCCAAGGCTGACGTAGTGGTACGGGCCATGCTACACTCCTGTGTGGAGACTTGGGGGAAGAATCCACTTTCAAGTTCATTCAGGTTCTTGGCCAAGTTCAGTTCCTTGCATATAGGACCTAGGTCCCCATTTCCCCGCTGTCAGCTCCACCTGTCTCAGCTCCTAAGGCTGCCCGATTCCCTTCCACCTGCCTCCTCGGCTACAAACCAGCAAGGGTCATTCTTACATTCAAATCTCTCTGGCTTCCTTTCTTCAACCAGCCTGAAAGACTCTGTAGTAACTCACTTGCTGGAAAAAATAATTTCTGAACTTTAATTTGACATTTTAAGTAATTTTAAATGCAATTAGGATGATACTATTTTATAAGCTTTCCACTTGTTATTTTTTTCTAGAACATGATGTTTTGGACTGTAGGGTATTTCACTGGAGAGAGGTACATAATCTCTTTTTTTATCATACCTGTATTTTACCTTGTTTCAAACTTTACTGTCTTATAAACCATACAGCAATTCGTGTCTCATAAATTCTTCCATTAAAACCACTGTGTCAAAGGGCTTCTAAGACAAACTGCCAAGCTGGCCTCCGAGAGAGTCACGCCAGTTCACGCTCCTCCCGAGGGTGTGAGGGATGCCCACCTCCACGGGCCTGCAGCCTTTGTTTGCACAGGACAGCAGTTGTCTGAGACTGACATTGTCAACGGGCCAACCTTTAGCATCCTCAGCCCGGCATTCTGTGACCCTGGCCTTCCCCAGCACTCTGCTCCCCAGTGCATTTTCAGGTGGGGGACGTCGAAGGCTTCAGCATTCCTTGCTTCGCACAGGGTCACGTACCGGGGGGCCATCTCATAACAGACACCAGAGGCCTTCCTGCAGTGGGCCTCGATGGTTGGGACAGTGACTCAGTGGGGTGTCTTCAGTATGGGTTATTTCCACAGTTGCGAGTAGCTTGGCTGCTTAAGTCTCCTGGCTTCACTCCTCCTAGGAAAATAGTACATTGCTCCTTGTTGGAATAGTACTTTCACTCTTTTAGCTATTTATATTGCTATTTGATTAAACGGCCACTGACTGTGCTTTCCTGAGATGAACCCATGCAGCGTGTCCTTCTGAAACACTAAGTCTTTCTCCAGGAAAATAAGAATGGCGCCAGGCCCTTGGCAAGAGAGGGTGTGAACTTGGCACGCCAGGTGCTGCGTGTCTGGGCAGAGGGTTTCCCTCAGCTACTGCTTGTCGGGCTGCAGTCGGGTTACCAGGAGAGTGGCGCTGGGTCAGGCCACCACGGCCAAGTGGCCGCCCAGCGCTCCTCACATTGTCCTCCAATTAAAGACCCTTGTTTCAGAAGAGAAAGTGCAGTGACAGTGCGGAGACTTGTTTCTCTAGCAGGCTTCAATTTTCAACAGCGGTAGTTGAACGACAACAGAGTGGCCAGTAAGATACAGCCACAGGCTGAGAAACTGGGGTCCTCATGGAGTGAGCTGCCTTGGGCTTTCATTGCATCACTAGTAATTAAATCTTAGCCTGAAAAGTGGAAGAGAGAGAGGTCCTTGAATGTGTCGTCTCAGAAACAATATATTAAATGTGTCTCCAGAGGCAACAAGGAATGCAAATAAAGCTCCTCCATGAATGATGTAGGCTTCCAAAGTCTTTCCTGTTGAATAGAGCAAAGTGTGTGCATGTGTATGTGTGGGGGCACTTGTGCGTGTGTGCACGTGTGTACGTGTGTGTGTTCTCCAAAAGGAAATAAAAGATTTAGTTTAAATTTTCCACATTTTTTAATCCTTATAATCTGCATTGATTGCTCCTAATAATTACTGTTTTCTTTAGAATTAGTTCTGAAGAAAGTCTTCAATGTTAAAGCATTCTTGCTTGCTGCTTTGCCCGTATGCCCAAATTTTTTTTAGTAATTAACATATTTTTATGAAATCTGAAATAAAGCAAACAGTAAAATCTACCTAAACCAGACAAACATGTTGGATAAAAACTACCATTCCTTACCATAAATTTAGGACCTGCAGAACCAGCAACAAAATGTGAAGTCAGCCACTACGGAGGGGACAGCAAAGCCTTCACAGCTGCCGCTTGGTTACGGCCATTAACAAGGAGCACATCAGAAGAAGAAAGTTGGTATGTTATGTTGAAGCTCTGGAAAGACAGGAACATGGCCTATGGCACAAGGTGATGTGAGGTTAGGTTTACAATGACTTCGCTGTGGCACTGGTGGTTTCTCTAACCTCCGGACACTCATGTACACCAAGCAAGTCTTCCTCCCGATGCGACATCCCAGAGGCCCTCCATCTGGAAACACTGTGTGTGCCACCTGAGAAAGTGCATGTCCAGAGCCGCTGACCTTCATGTCCATACCGGAGAAGACAGAAGCTGACAGCAGTCAGCGTCCGTGGTGGCCAAGGGCTCGATGACACTGTATGAATCCATTTTGCCATTTATGAATATCCTTTCATGCCGTTCCTTGGCCTGGGATACTAAGAGAACTCTGCATCTACGGCTCTGGCACAGAAAGGACCAGTGCATCCGTGCAAACATGGCGCATGTGAAACCAAAACGTGGCCGTGCCCATGGGAACCCAGAACCTCACGGACATAGGCACAGACACCCCTGGTACCTGCCACCAAGCCTCTCTACCCTCTACCTTCCTGCCTGATGGTGTCCTCAGCGCCTCCTGCCACCATCCACCTTGGAAAGATTTGGACACCCACCCACCCACCTCTGAATAGCGAGACACGGCCTTGGTGTCTCTCCCCTTCAGGAAGTGCCCTTGCTCTTACTTGTCTTGAGTGCATGGAACGTTCCTCTAATTTACACTTGTCAATAATATTAATACATTGGCAGGCCTCAGAGGGCAGCAAGGCCTCAGAAGTGGTGCCATGGAGACAGTTGGCTCCTTGGCCTGTATGTAAAGCTGGCCTGTGAGATGAGTCTTGTCTGAGAAGTGGCTTCACTCCTGGCTAGTGAGGACACGCACACTTACCCCACACCAGCGAGCACCACCCACCTTGGTATATAAGCAGTCTCTCAGGTGGCTCCATGGCTAGAAAAGTTGCTTCAAGTCCAAATAGTACGTACAAACTTGGTTTTTCTAATGGGAACATTATGCATAGTTCTGAGTTTAGGACCCAGTGCCTGACTTTATAGAGATAACAAAAGTCATCACATTTCACTTAATTCTGAATGGTGTGACATTAGGGATAACACACACTATATGAATACTATGTGAATATGTGTTACACATTGGATACATATGGTGCCAGGGGTATATACACGGGGGCTGTCTGGAGAGTACCTGCCATTTATGTTACTATAAGGAGGATGGTTACATGGCTGGATACTTTCCAGACAGCCCTCAGCCCTCCTATATAAATGGAGGGGTGTGTGTATATTTCTCTGGGGAACCCTAACAATAACTCTGACTTTATTTTATACAAATAAAACACAAGTGTCATATGAGGAGGAGACATTACTGCTGTAGATGCATTTCTTTGCGTGCAGATTTGAGGGGATTGTTGTGGGCAGGCTAGGGCCCTCCGAGGACTGTTGGGTGGCGAGCAAGCCTGTGCTGCCGGGGGGCTCGGCTGGACAGAAGGCCACACTCAAAGGCATGCCGTGCTGAACCTGGTCCCGAACTCAGAAAACCAACCCACAATTCCAACATTTTACGTTATCATGGTGAATTACAGCGATTGCAGGAAGGTGTATTTTCTGTTGAGTCATTTCCTAAAGGCTGAATGCAATCTAGTGTAAAGCAGAGAGATTTTTTTTTTAGATACATCCCAATGAGGGTTAAAATCTGTGTGCTGGATCTCTTTTTAAAAAGAGAGAACAATTTAAAAGAGAGATATAGAAGTAATTCCTATACAAAACTTCGTAAAAACACAAAGAAAGACTGAGGAAGTAGCCACAGGGGCTGTACTCCAACTGAGTAGAATATTCCAGACCCTGAGAGAGCAACTCCAGGCTGTATTTTGTCCCAGAAAAATGATAAAATATTGCCAAACTTATCTTCCCTTTTCAATCTCCTTGCAGCTTTTCCCTGATTTCCAATTCTCTCTTTGTAAAGTAAAATCCAATTCAATTATACCGTCATCACTCATGCATGAAGCATTTGTTGAGCACCTGCTGTATGCAAGCACACCGGTGCCAAGAGGTGGACAAAGCATGTGCCCACGCAGGCGCCTGTTTCCCACTTCCCTGCCGAGGGCTTCTCCGGAGGGTCTGGGTGGCTGCATGCAATTCCTACTAAAGCACCTTGCACGGATTTAGAAAGCCTGATGGGAGAGATTAAAGATGGCGGACAAGAAAAGCCGCCAGCCAGAGTGTCTCCGCAAAAAAGACAGATTTTAAAAGAAAGCGGAAGAAAGAAGCAAGCAGACAAGCATACATCGGACGAGGGTCAGAAGGAGGGATACCTGAGACCAGGAGAGACTCCACGGGAGGAGGTTACAGAGGAGAACTGAAAGGAGAAAGCCTACGAGAAGGTTGGAGACTGGCAACAAGGGTAGGTGGAGTGGCTAACTTTCCCCTCCCTTGCGTCTCGGAATGCTAGTGGGCTCCTGGGCG
>CAUYRT010077634.1:0-34212 GCA_963574885.1 Lepilemur ruficaudatus | reverse complement strand
ATAGGGTTTTGTTGTTGTTGTTGTTTTGTTTTGTTTTTGAGACAAAGTCTCACTCTGTTGCCCTGCGTAGAGTGCTGTGGTGTCAGCCTAGCTCACAGCTCAAACTCCTGGGCTCAAGCAATCTTTCTGCCTCAGCCTCCCGAGTAGCTGGGACTACTGGCGTGCACCACCATGCCCGGCTAATTTTTTTTTAACATATATTTTTAGTTGTCCAATTAGTTTCTTTCTATTTTATAGTAGAGACAGGGTCTCACTCTTGCTCAGGCTGGTCTTGAACTCCTGACCTTGAGCGATTCTCCCTCCTCGGCCTCCCAGAGTGCTAGGATTACAGGCGTGAGCCACCTCGCCCGGCTGAATGTGGTTATTTTTAATCTTTTATCAGGATCGTTGGTGTCATATGAAATGCAGAGTAAGATTGTTTTATGGTCTTTGATCTTTAATGGCTGTGTACTAGATAAAATGTGTCCAGAAACAATATATTTGGTATATAACACTTAAAAATATAGAGCTGCATATTTGAGGGATTTGTTATAAAACAGCTCAACTTTGTTTAAAAGGTGAGTTGTTGAAACTCTGTTTATATCGTCATGGGACTCTTTGAAAAAGATGTGTCCAAGTTCATTCTAAGAGCCCATCAGCATAGAGGATGGTGCCGCTTTCATTGATGGTCTTAATATTTCCACATAGCAATATTATCTCCAGAAAAGGGCAAAATGTATCTGAGACTCTAAAACAGACAAATCTTACGAGTCTTACGAAACTTGGGAGGACAGGAGACAGACATTTCAGCATAGCTGAGTTGATTTTATTTTGTGATTGGCAGTGAGGCTTTTCTGATCTGTTACTTTGTTTAGCCAGGAGGTGAGGATTTAGAGTATAGTATCATCAACAGTACTCCAGGCAGCTTTTACAGAGTTCGCTAATGGATTTTGTAACTTGAACAAATTTGGGCACTATAAGACAGAATGGAACCAAACTTGAACTTGAGTTGGTTGTGTTGTCTTTAGGGTTTGGACTTGCTCCTGACCTCCATTTCAACTTTAAAGTCCTTCACCTGTACATCAGTCTGGGGGCAAAGTTAGAATCATACTGCATCTGGATAACATCCTCTGCTAGTCATCTGGTAATCTGGTATTATACCTCGATGTTTACCTGTTTGGGAGGCCTCAGAGATTAAATAAATAAATAAATAACACCTCTCTCGAAGTATTCTGAATTGCCTATATTGTATATATTCACTCTCTTAAAGTGGGTGAAACTGTATTTAATATAGGAATGTGTTTTCAATATGTTCTTCCATGGCTAAAGCCAACTTTAATACCTACACATTTTATGCTAATACTTTCCATGTGCTAATACACTAAGTTTTCTCCATGTTATGCTTTTGAAAACAAAGTCCATCAAAGAACATATATTTGTCAAACATGTATTTACAAATCTCATGGTAGCTAGTGAAATTTTTTTCTGCCTAGTTAATTCAGCCATCTTAGTCATTTTTAATCAATCCCCTAATCATGTTTTCAAAAGTCAGTTCAGCATATTGTTCATGACAATAAATATATCTGTTGTCATTTTTGGTGTGAGCGTATATATAGTAATGTAGTGTTAATGTGCATTTTTTTTCTTTAATATAATCAAGAAATAATGCTAAAATAATGACTACTAAGAACAGGCAAAATGAGATTTTTAATTGCTGATTAAATTCCTTTTCTAGTTTTTTAGTAAATGTTGTTTCATCTGGCATTGCCTATACAAATTCAACTCCATTACATTTATGAGAAAATATATCATATAAAATCATCATGCAAAGAAAATACTTCTGTAGATTTAACTATCACTCAAGGCAAACGCTGTTTTTACTCAAGTTGCTCAGACCTGACTCTAAAAAATGAACCCTTAATCCTCCTCTGTAATCTTTTATATCTGATTCTATCCGTTAGCAACTGGGCAGTCTTTGCCTGGAGGCCAGAGTTTTGATTAATTTTAGAATTATAACATACAAAGATAATGTGCTTTTTCAGGTTTCCTCAAGAGATAGACTAGACCATTTAAAAATTCTTTGTTATGTGATTTTCAGTAACAATGAATAATTTAGGATTATTATGTATTGTTTAAATAATTATTTTACTTTCATGCTTCTAAAGTTAGCACAGTGAGTGTTAGTCTGGATGACAAAGTATAAAGAATTATCTGATAAAATCTGAATAAGTTGAACCATTGATAACCCAGTGTTGCAGAACTCAAGAGTTATCATTGATCAAACTTTCCTATTAGAAGAAAAAAAAGTGATCGTGACAGTACACATGTTGCTAAAGCACCATTCTGGGTTTTAAGTCTTTCCAGCTCTTGAACTACGTAAACCTGGCTATGATATAAGCCTTGAGCAATCAGCTTCACCTCTCTGAACCTCAGTATCCTCATCTGTAAAATGGGGACAATTAAAATTAGGTTAAATCATATAAAATGACAGTAAGTCACATATGGTTAAAACAAGACAATTTCCTGTGGTATATCCTAATAGTACCTATTCCAGAAAGCTGATGAGAAAATTAAAAGAGCTAAGGTTTCTAAGCTCTTAGCAAAATGCTAAACATACTAGAGTAAGCTTCTATAAATTTTAGTAACTATTCTTACAGTTAGTACAATAAGAGAAGCAAAAAACCATTAGATCAATCTGAGAGTGTGAGAAATACCTTCAAAGTAATACCATTCAGCAGCCCAAGTAATCAGGAATAAATTAATTTTTTTCTTAAGTTTCTCAAAGTAAGAATAGTCTTTATTTGCATTTCTGGAAAGGAGGTGTTGTTGTTGATTATGTATGACTTGGTACACATTCAGTGCAGTAATCTACCAAGAAATCACCCAGAAATATTTCTGATACTTCAGTTAGATCATATCATCAAAAAGATTTAAGAATCTGGCTTTAAATTGTAACATATTGTGCAGTTTTAATGTAGCTGTTTTATTCCATACCAATTGGGACCAAAAAGCTGAGAGAACTTCTGAAGCGGATTCAAACACAAAATATCTGAAATATGAATAAACGCTGGAGAAGAGTAATTAATATCACAAATTGCAAATTACTACAATGATTTTAGAATTACAGTCTATGCAATGAACCCATCAAAGTAAATGCAGGAGATGCTGAAATCTTGGTCACTTGAATTTGATGATTGTGAAAAGCAGGGAAGCAGCAGGTATTTTTGGACAATATTTCACTTATTCTGCTTCATTAAGATCTGTCCCCTTGTTTTAGAAATGTTAAATATTCTTAATTATTTCCTATATTTCAGTAGGTTTATCTGGCCATTTATAGATGAGCAAGGCTGTATACAAATATGTCAATGACCACGTAAACCTAGAAACAATTACATGCTCCAAAGTGTTTATGGATCTGAAGGACTAAAACTATTGGATCTTAGTGAGAAACACAGGAGTAAAGAGCTTGAAAGAGAAGTTAAAATGGAATCCAAGCACTCGTGAAGGGATTGGCATTTACATTTCTTAGATATAAAAGGAGGGAAAAAGAGAAGATCTGTGGGTATATAAGTTTGTAGATCTGGCTGTGAGGAATTTGGCATCTAGGGAGTTGTATTTTCACAGTAAAATATGAGGGTAGAACATCAGCTAAGAATGAGTCCAAGAGCTGGGGTAGGAAAGGAGAGAGGACAATATTTGAAATCGTTATCTCAGGTATCGGCAAGTAGGCTTAGTTGAGAAACAGAATTGCCTGGCAGTATTGAGGGCCCATTTGAGACGTAAGGTCATGAAGTGAAAACTGTATACCTAGTTCTACAGTTTTCTCCAGCTGTATCCAAGTCCTCAGGAAGGAGCATTAATAAAGCAGATGGTTGTGTTCACCGGGAATATGAGTTTTGCAAGGAAAGTGCAAAGGAGGAGGACAGTAATTGAGGATATGAATATAATAGTGAATTTGTGCCTGTAAGTTGGAGAAGTGAAAGTAGGAGGAAGGTGAGGGAAGACGAAAATTCGGTGAGTTCAATGCCCTGAGGACCATGATGCCCTAAGGAGAGTACTCATTTGCATAAAGAAGAGAGAAGGATAGGAAACTGTGGCCCCAGGGTGGGATGTTTGCTTTTCAGATTTGGAAATGGTGCAGATTCTGATGATGATGAAGTCTCAGCTGTGACCAGGAGAAAGGGTACGTGAAGTGTTGTGAAGAAAAAGATCATCGGAGACAAGGAGGTTAAGAAACCTAAGGGTCTAGTGCATTGGATGGGTCAGCCTGCCTTGCCGATGAGGTCACCAAGACTGGCTAGAGTTTATATAGTGAGCCCTGGGCCCAGAGCTAAAATCATTTGTGAATCAAGAGGAATGACCAAGAAATTAGTGCAAATAGCTCCAAGGAGGTAGTGAAGGAAAAATAGCAAGTATTGCAAGAGGAAGATAAAGGAAGGATCTGGAAGTGGCAGTAGGTGGAGGGAGAAGGTGTAATAAGAACACTTCTCCCTCTCCTTGATCTGAAGTACATGGAACAACAATGACAATAACCACAATGAAATAGCTATTGCAAATTTATTGTGGGCCTGGTTACTGTTTCAAATGCTTTACATGAACTCATCCATTTCATCATTACAGTAGTCCTCGGAGGAGTAAGAACTATCCGCACTATCCCCATTTTAGTAAATTAAGGCAACAAAATTTAAATAACTTGTCGAAAGTCACATAGGTAGGAAGTGATAGAGCTAGGATTCGAAACCTGACAACCTGACATCGAAGCCTGAGCACCTAAACCACTGCACAGCTGCCTTCATCTTTAATTGGGAAACGAGAGAATCAATATTTTTGTAAGGAGAATGTGCTCATGGGTTTCAGGTTGCTCTGAGACCATTTGGTAGCAATGAGCTAAGACTGAGATGGGTAACGCATGGGTCTTGAGGGTTCATGCTGCAGGCAGGGAGAGGCAGTTCGGGTCTCCCTGTAAATCTTTCTTGGCAGCCACATGTTCTAGCATTATACCTTCTTCCCACCCCTCACTACCGCCTCCCTCACCTTGAACTAAGAGCCCTAACTGGACTTCTGCTTTACAGGATGGTGGAAAAGACTGTTTGCTCCATGATGGGGGAGAGCATGGCTCCTCAGAGGTCTGACCGCAGGTTCTACCACTAGCTTTCAGACCAGCGTCTTTGCCAATTAATGCTTGCATGTTGCATTCTATGTTCCAGTCTGTGATTCTGCCTCTTGTCCGGTCTTCTGCAGATCTAGGTCTTGAAATTTTCGTTTTTCCTGTACTCCATTCTCCATGGCAAATCCCCAGGATGACTTGTGATTTGAAAAAAAAAAAAAAGTTCTGGAATATCCTTGTTATCTTTTATGCAAAAGCGTTCCACCAGAAAATCTCTCCCATTCTCATAGACTGTTGAGCATTAATTGTTTCCAAGTCCTGTTAAAGAGTACATATTTGTGAAGAGCTATGTGAAAGCAAGCACATCGTGATTTGTGGAATTCATCATATTTTACTTTGCTTTGATCTTAGTATCAGGATTCCTGGAAAATCTTTGTTGGTTCAACCAGGATACTCTTCACAGTTATCGTTGTATTATGCACAGACTGAGAATTTGGACCATTAAACATTCCGCAACCCTGGGCCAAAGTGAAATTTCCCTCTCTTTCTAATTCCACTGGGCTTTTAAGTTGCTGACAGGGATCCTTATTATTAGCTGACTATTTACCACTCTGTTGGCAGTTTTTTTGTTATTGTTTTCATTTATGCACACCTCTTGGGCAAAGGCCATCCTTTTCTCTGGAAGACTCCAGTAAACCTTTGCCTCTTCATTAGCATTTGAATCTCTGACATCCCGTAAGGCTGCCTTTGCTAGCATTGCTCCAGCCTGAGTCCATCAGAACAGAATCTTTCACAGGCCCTCTCACCGCTGCCTTTCATTATTCTCAGATCTTTTTGGAGTTTTTGTTTCGTTTGGTTTTGTTTGCCCTTGAATACCGAGAGTCTGCCTTTGGTAGCACACGAAATGTAACGAAGCTTGGGAAGTATTTGGGGGTGGGGGAGACATTAATGAAAAGCTGAAAAAAGAAAGAGAGAAAGAAACCAAATTGATGACTGTTGTTCTAAATGCAGATGGCACTGATTAGTTTGCTGAGATCTTTCTCTGAAATAAGCTCGGCACCATCACCTCCTTATCTCGGAATCAGCCTTCCTGCCAGAAGTGATGGCTGGGACAATGCAGATGGCTCTCTGGTAGGAGCTGCTCTCAGAACCCAGGCCTTATCACGGCTTTGACTGGCAAAGGCTGTCATTCATGCTGTCACTCATACTGGGTACACAATGGATCATGTCTGCCTTGCACATCATAGATAACTAGACTTACTGAGGCTGGATTTAATTCCTTGGTTAAAAAAAAAAAGAGGAGAAAAGATAAATCATTGATTATGGAATATCTGATTTTCCTTTAATTCACTTGTCATGAAACTATAACCTTGTGTTCTAGATTGGTTAAATTTGTCAGCATTCCTAATGGAAACTACCATTTTAATATGATTTTTTTAACTACCATATATTTAAAAGTCAGAATAAAGTCTATGTGAATCTCTCAACTCTGTCTGTGACAATCTTTTATTTGAAAAGCAGCAATGTGGTTTTGATGGGCTTTGGAATTCTTATCCTAACATTTTAAAGTAAAATGGGCATTAATGATCTTGATAGAACATTCTTGAAAGGAAGATTGGTTAGGTAAAAATGAAAATATAAGGATATTAAAAATAACAGGCATTTTGTATGAAAGTCTACTGTTTATGCAATACTCTGCGTGGTGACAGGAGAGGATTCATTTACACACCTAAAGCAGCTTAGTATATTGACAAAGAAGGTGTTCGAAACAGAGCCATCATAATGATCACTATTTGCCTACTCACCATCATTTTATGTTATTGTACATCACAAATGTTGTACTTCTTATAATGTGTTAAAATCATGTGATAGAAGGAGCAGTAATTCTCAGCTAAGGTTAATTATTGAGTTTTTGGAAAGCTAATTAATGATGTCAGACCTGATTTGTTTTGCCATTGAAGGAAGGTATTGAAGATTTTAAGATATGCAAACACTCCTTAGTATACAATAAAACATATTTATAATGTTTGCCCAGGATATTAGTTTTTTCACTGGGTTATAACACTGAGAATGAAGAGGCTAATATTACTTTATGGATCTTTGCTCAGTGGTAAGAAAATAGCTACAATATTCAGGAAAACACATGGAGTTAATGTGTCTGAGATGTATATATTTATGAATTTTACTGGAGTAGGAAACTATGAGATGTGACTCAATATCCTAGCCAAACCAACGTGGTAGCTTTACCTTGGTATCTAATTTCTGGTCATATTTTTATGTTCTTATTCTAATATCATTTATCCAGAGAATTATAACTATAAAAGGGCACTACATGGTTTATTAAAATGTTAACTGAAATAAAAGAATGGCTTTCAGAAATAGCATTCTGGTCCACGTAACAACAAATTCTAGGATAAGGCATATAAATAAAAAGATGCTCTTTCAGAAATAACTGTAGCTCTCTCTAGACTTACACATATGCATGCAAAACTACGGAGGTATTCTTCCTCACTTAATTCTTATTCCAAAGTTTTTTTTGCATGCCTGTGCAAAGACACAATCGATTGTCTTTACTATTCAACAAACATGGCCAATAATATGCCAAATTCTATGAAGTATCCCCTAAAATGATATGGGTCAACTAAGACCTGATTCATCTTGGCATGTGAGATATAGAGGAGGAAAGGAGGAAGAAAGAGGAGTTGATAAGCGGAGCTTTGGGAAAGGAGAATAATGCACTGATCTTGTGGTGACCATTGTAAACCACTGGTGAGCTCAATTGTTAAGCCGATTGCTGAAGTTGATTACCCTCAAGTCAGATACTCACCTCTGGTCCAACAGTGGCCAACTCCACATAAAGAACTGACTGGCTTCCTCCCTGATGGGGCTTTGTATTAATATAAGGAAGTAGTCAGCCCAAAGGAGAATTTGAACGTGATAACCATGTAACTGATGTGTCCAAAACATGAACTGTGTCTATACATGCAATGTGACTTTGGGAGAATTAGAGAATTTTTAATTTTTCACTTCTCTACTGGAGAAATGTGATCATCGCTGTGCTTTTCTAACCGTGCCAAGTCTTTCCAGTTTTTTAACCAGTGCCTAAAGTAAAGGCTGTCCAGGTCAGAGCTGTGCCCTGAAAGAAGAAGGGAAGTACCACCACAAAGGTAAAGGGAACTGGACGACCAAATGCAAATGAGTATGGGGCTTCCAACTTTGCCCTGAAACTAGCTCCCAACAATGACTTGTGAATTTAAGGCTGGTGTGCAACATATAGAATTCCAAGGTGAACAGGCTGGAGGAGCAATGGAGCTTTGCTCTCGGATTCTGATTTTATGTATATGTGGGTTCTTCAGAGGAAACCCAGTGGAATTCCATAGCATTCCAGTTTGTACTAAAATGATTATCATCTGATCTCAGTTTTTATAATCCCTGCTATTCTTTGTCCAAGCTATTCCTCGTTCTCATGAAAACTTAACAGATAACCTTGATCCCTGGGTTCAGTTTCCTTGGTCACCTGCAATTTGAAGTCATTCCTTGAAATCCAACCCATCTTTGATCCCAGTTCTCTCCCTGAATGGACACACCAAGACTATGAAATGAAGGATGATGGGCTACCAGCATAGAGGCCACAAAATTTGTTCTCTTACTATGTGCTATCTTTTGTTTGTTTGCTTGCTGGTTTTACAGGCAAGGTCTCACTATGTTGCCCAGGTTGAACTCAAATTCCTGGGCTCAAGTGATCTTCCTGTTTGGCCTCCCAAATAGCTGGGACTATAAGTGCCTGACACCATGCCCAGCTCCTATGTGTTGTCTTTACAGTGTCTTGCTAATATAGCTAGATGACTATTTATAATTAAAAAATAAGTGGAAGTAACATTTTCTATAACTTGTTCTCTTAGAAAATATATCATGCCTAAATACATGGCTAAAGTATACAATTTTGTTGTTTAGAAAGGAATGATTGATATTTGTTCTGCTCTTTTATTTTAATGTTCTTCTTCAATAGTAAAATATAACCTAGTATAGTAAATTAGTTCATTCATTCATTCATCTAGTATTTACCCAGTGCCAACTATTCCAATTCTAATATATTTCAAAATTAACAAGGTTTGTAAACAATGTGTGAAGACGAGCATTATGAATTTATTTTAAGAAATTTATTTTGTCAATGTTAAGTTAAACCTTTTAGTGTCTTACTTTTCCATTTTGAATCATATTTAAAGGATTCTTTATGAAGTATATGCAAGGAAAATGCTATAGGTTACAGTAGATAAGTCATTTTTGTTCTCTTTTCTTTTGATTTTGGTTATACAGCCTACACAGGCACATATGCACTAGGAAAAGGAGGAAATCAGCCATATCCATGGTTAGATGATGGCTATAATAACTAGGTTGGGCTGATTCTAATACCAAAGAAAAATAACATGTCTGTCTTAATAGAAATATAGCCTTCTCTTCAGCATTACAATTACTCTTCCAAATTATAGAATGGTAGGAGAAATTGTGTTAGTTATCAATTGCTGCATAACAGACTATTTCAGATCTTAGCAACTTAAAGTAATACTTATTATCTCAGTTTCTTAAGGTCAGGAATCCAGGAGCAGTTTGGCTGGGTAACACTGGTTCATTGTCTATCACAAGATAGGAATCAAGATACAGGGCAAGGATGCTTCATGTGAAGGCTTCACTGGGTCTTCAGAATTACTTTCTACCTCACTCATATAGCTTTTGGCAGGAGGCTTCAGTTTCGTTCTGGTTCTTGGTTGGAAGCTTTGTTTTCTTGCTATCTAGGCTTTTTCAAGGCTGCTTGTGACATGGGAACTGATTTCTCTCAGTAAATGGTCTAAGAAAGAGAGTAAGTGAAGAATAGAAGAAACAATGTTTTTATAAACTCATCTCAGAAGTCACATGCTATCACTTCTTCCATATTCTATTGTCAATACAGACATCCCTGGTATGATGTGGGAGGGTTTTAAACAAGGCATGCATACCAAGACACAGGGGCCATTGGGGGCCACATTAGAGGCAGGGATCAAAAATTTCTCATCCAGTTCCTAGAATTTTTTTGGAAAACTGTGACCCAGTTAGGTCTTTCTTTAAAGCAGTGAGTCTCAAAAGAGGATGAGGAGATACAGAATTGAAAAAGCATGCTCAATATTATAGTGAAACTTTATATTTTGAAGTTAAAAAACACTCATTTTTCAAGTACAGACTAAATAAATTAAACTTACCCTTTGTTTTTTTCTCTTATAGGGATTTGCAATGCCTATGTATTAGTGATTCTTTAAGGGAAAAATCAACTCTCAGTCTTGGTGTACGTGTGAAATTTTTCTGTTGCAAGGAGTATGATGTTTTTTAATGTTGAAATTACTTTAAAACAAAACTAGAAACTTGTGAAAATAGACCCAATCATTGAACCCATTTTATCAATTATTCCTGTTAATCTCAATGAGTTCAGACCATATTTTTCATAGTTCTTTGATTATAAAGGTATTTGAGATTTATGAAAAAGTTAGTTAAAATATTTGTATCGAACAGAAACAAGGCGACTGTCTAGAGGTGCCTGGTGCTTATTGTCCCCACAAAAAGGAACCAAAACAACAAACAAACAACTATATTTCAACTGGGGTGACTGAGAAAGTATGCTCAGGGGCACCAAAGAGGCAGCAAAATCCCTGTGGAGCACAGAAGCCCAGGATAGGGCCATAGAGAGGGAAGTGAAGCATCCTGCCTTGACCACACTGTCTCCTCCAGCAAGACTGGCTTAGAGCCAGGGGGCACTTCTTATGATAGGGGAAAGGTAAGCTGGAGACCCTCAGTGATCCCCATTGCCACCATAAACACTAGCATTCATTGCCATAGGAGGGTCTCCCAATCCTCATAGGCCCCAGATCCAGCGTAGACAATTGTCAGGAGTCCACACTGCTGCATTGCACCAGAGGAAGAACCACCTTGGCATCTTGAACTCCAATGACCTAACCTGTTATGGCATGGTGCCATTTTGAGACTGGACCTACACCTAGAATGTGTCCTGCCCTGGGGGCCAGTAGCCACTGGTCTCCTCCATCCCTAAGGCCCCTCCATAATTTCACTATGTTCACATGGGTGCCTGTAGCAGCAATGGCCTAGTTTCTTAGAGCGTAGGCCTCAGGGAACCACTAAGACTCCTACATCTGAACTGATGAGGCACCCTATTGTTCCTCACTAAGATTCAATCCAAAAATATCCTCTCTGAGGCACATTATAATCAAATTGTCAAAAGTCAAAGACAAAGAGAATTCTAAAAGAATTCTAAAACCTCAAGAGAAAAACATCAAATCAAATATAAGGGAATTCTAGTTGGGCTATCAGTGGAATTTCTCAGCAGAAACCTTGCAGTCCAGGAGAGAAGGGGATGATACATTCAAAGTGCTGAAAGAAAGAAACAGTCAGCCAAGAATATTATATTCAGAAAAACTATCCTTCAGAAATGAAGGTGAATTAAAGACCTTCCCAGATAAGCAAAAACTGAGGGAATTCATCATTACTAGACCAGCATTACAAGAAATGCTAAAGAGAGTATTATAATTGGAAACAAAAGGATGATAATTATTATCATAATAACATATGAAAATATAAAACTCACCAGTTTTAAATAAATTCATAATCATATGCATAATACTCAGTGCTATAATGGTGCTATATAAATCTTTCAATCCACTAGTATAAAGGCTTAAAGTAAAAAAAAGTCAAAACATCAATGGCTACAATTATTGGCTAAGGAACATACAAAAGATAAAGATGTCAATTAAGGCAACCAAAATACAAATTGTGGGAGAGAGGGAAATAAAATTCTAGAGTATTTTTATGTGACAAAAGTTAGGTTGTTATCATCCTAAAATAGTCCATAATAACTATAAGATTGTTTACATTATCTCTATGGTAACCACAAGGAAAGAAATGATAGCAGATAACACAAGTGAGAAAGAGAAAGGAAACAAAGCTTAGTACCACAGAAAACCCCCAAACCATAGAGATAAACCACAAAAGAGGAAGGAAGGAACAAAGGATCTACAAAACAAAAAGAAAACGTTTTTTCAAATGGCAAGAATAAGTCCTTACCCATCAATAATAACCTTGAATGTAAATGAATTAAATCCTTTAATTAAAAGTTATAGAGTAGCTAATGGATTTTTTTAAAAAAAACTCAATACCCAATTATATGCTGCCTACAGAAGACTTACCTCACCATTAAAGACAAACAGATTGAAAGGTAAGGCATGGAAACGATATTTTATGCTAATGGAAGCCAAAAGTGAGCAGGAGTAGCCATATTTATAGCAGATAAAATAAACTTTAAGTAAAAAAATGTAAAAAGAGACAAAGAAGGTGATTATATGATGATAAAGGGATCAATTCAGTGAGAGGATATAATAATAGTATGTATGCACCTAATACCAGAGCACCCAAATATATAAATCAAATACTATTAGGTTTAAAGGGAGAAATAAAATTCAATACAATGGTAGGGGAATTCAATACTCCACTTTCAACAATGGACAGATTATCTAGACAGAAATTCAGCCAAGAAACATAGGGCTTAAACTACACCATAGACCAAATGAACCTAACAGACATTTAAAGAACATTTCATCCAACTGGTGGAGAATACATTTTTTTCAACTTCACATAGAATATTCTCCAGGATAGATCATTAGGCCGCAAAACAAATCTTAGCAAAATTAAGAAGATAGTGATCACATCAAATATCTTTTCAGACCACAGTGGTATAAAACTAGAAATCAAAAACAAGAAAAATGTCAGAAACTTTAAAAATGCATGGACATTAAACATGCTCCTAGATGACCAACAGGTCAATGAAGAAATTGAAAGAGAAATTTAAAAATTTCTTGAGACAAATGAGAACGGAAGCACATCATCCCCAAACCTATGAGACATAGCAAAAGTAGTTCTAAGAGGGAAATTTATAGCAATAAATGCTTATATCAAAAAAGAAGAAAGATTTCTAATAACCTGACCATGCACCTCAAAGAACTAGAAAAATAAGAACAAACTAGTCTAAAATTGGTAGAAGTTAGGAACTAATAAGATTTAGAGCAGAAATAAATGAAGTGGAAATAAAAATTCAAAAGATCAACAAAATGAAGAGTTTTTTTTTTTTAAGATAAACAAAATTAGAGATGAAAATGGAGACATTACAACTGATATAACAGAAATACAAAGGATCATAAGAGACTATGATGAACAACTATACACCAACAACTTTGAGAACATAGAAGAAATGGACAAATTCCTGACATATACAACCCACTGAGATTAAATTATGAAGGAATAAAATCTCTGAACAGACCAATAACAAGTGAGGAAATTGAATAAGTAATAAAAAATTCTTTTATCAAGAAAAAAGAAAAAAAAGAAAAGAAAAAAAGCCCAGGACCTGATGGCTTCACTGCTGAATTCTATTAAATGTTTAAAGAAGAGTCAATACCAAATCTCCACAAACTATTTCAGAAAATCAAACAGGAGGAAATACTTTCAAACTGAATTTTTAAGTCCATTATTACCCTTATTCCTAAACCAGATGAGGATAAAACACAAAAGGAAACTATAGGCCAATAGCTCTGATAAACATAGATGGAAAAATTTCTCAACAAGATACTAGGAAACCAAATTCAATAGCACATTAAAAAGATCTTTTACTATTATCATGTGGAATCCCAGGGATGCAAGGATGGTTCAACATAGGCAAATGAATAAATGTGATAAACCACATTAACAAAAAGATAAACAAAAACCATATGATCATTTCAATAGATGCAGAAAAATCATTTGGCAAAATTCAACATTTCTTGTTAAAAATGCTGAACAAATTAGGTATAGAAGGTTGTAGCTCAACACAATAAAGATGTAAGTTTGCTATGTGTGACAAACTTACATCAATATCACACTGAATAGGGAAAAGCTAAAAGCTTTTCCTCTAAAATCAGAAAAATGACAAAGATACCCACTTTCACTGCTCCTGTTCAACATAGTACTGGAAGTCCACTTAGCCAAAGCTATCAGGCAAGAGAGTGAAATAAAAGGTACCCAAATTGAAAAGAAGGAAATCAAATTATCCCTGTTTGTAGACAGCATGATCTTATATGTACGAAATGTTAAAGCCTTCACCAAAAAACTATTAGAACTAGTAAATGGAATCAGTGAAGTCATAGGATACAATATCAATGTGCAAAAATCAATAGTTTTTCTATATGCTAGCAGCAAATTATCTGACAAAGAAATCCTGTAAACAATTCCATTTATAATAGCTACAAAAAAATAAAAAAGGATACCTAGGAATAAACTTAACCAAGGAGGTGAAAGATCTTTATACTGAAAACTATAGAGCACTGATGAAAGAAATTGAAGAAAACACAAATGAATGAAAAGACATCTTATGTTCATGTATTGGAAGAATTAATATTGTTAAAATGTCCATACTACTCAAAATGGTCTACAGATTTAATGCAACATCTATCAAAATAACAACATTCTTCAGAGAAATAAAAAAAAAATGTATATAGAACCACAAAAGCCTGAATAGTCAAAGCAATCCTGAGCAAAAATAAAAAAGCTGAAGGCATCACACTATGTGACTTCAAAATATGCTACAAAGCTATAGTAACCAAAACAGCGTGATACTGGCATAAAAACAAACACATACACCAATGGAACAGAATAAAGAGCCCAGAAACAAATTCATTCCAACTGATTTTCAGCAAAGGTGCCAAGAATGCACCACAGTGGGGGAAAAGACAGTTTTCTCAATGAATGATGCTGGGAAAATTAGATGTTCATGTGCAGAAAAATGAGGTTTGTCTCCTACCTCTCACTGTATACAAAAAATCAACTCAAAACAGATTAAAGTCTTAGGTGTAAAACCTGAAACTATGAAACTACTAGAGGAAAACATAGGGGGAATGGTTTGTAACTTTGGGTTGGGCAAGGATTTTTTAAAATAAGACCTCAAAAGCACAGGCAACAAAAACAAAAACAGACAAATGGGATTATATCAAGCTAAAACGCTTTTGCATAGCAAAGGAAACACAGCAAAGAGTGAAGAGACAACCTACAGAATGGGAGAAAATATTTGCAAACTATATGTCTGATAAAATGTTAATATACTGAATATATAAGTAACTTAACAGCAAAAAACTCAAATAACTTCATTATAAAATGGGCAAAAGATCTTAATAGACATTTCCCAAAAGAAGACATACAAATGGCAATAGGTACATGAAAAAATGCTCAACAGCACTAATCAGTAGGGAAGTTCAAAGATACCATCTCACTCCAGGTAGAATGGCTATTATCAAAAAGACAAAAGAAAACAAGTATTAGCGAGGATATGGACAAAAGGGAACACTTAGGCACTATTGGTGTGATTGTAAATTAGTAAAGTCACCTTGGAAAACAGTATGGAATTTGCTAGAAAATTGAAAATTGAAAAATAGAGGTACTACATACTCCATCAATCCCATTACTGGGTATGTATAAAAAGGAAATAAAATTAGTATGTTTATGTGCACTCTCATGTTTATTGCAGCACTGTTTACAATAGTCAAGATATAGAATCAACCCAAGTGTCCAACAATGAAGGAATGGATAAGCAGATGAATGGATAAAGAAAATGTGGCATATATACACGATGGAATACTTTTCAGCCATAAAGAATAAATACTGTCATGACAACACAGCTGGACCTAGAGGACATCATGTTAAGCCAAAACGCAGAAAGATAAATACCACATGATCTCACTCATGTGTGAAATTAAAAAAAAATAAGAGTTGATGTCATAGAAGCAGAGAGTAGAATAGTGGTTACCAGCTACTAGAGACAGGGGAGGGAAGGGGAGAAGGAAGGATGGGGAGGGTTGGTCACTGGACACAAAGTTACAATTAGATGGAAGGAATAAGTTCTAGAGTTCTGTTGCACAGCAGGGTGATGATGGATAACAGTAAGATATTGTATATTACAAAATAGCTAGAAGATGGGCTTTTGAATGTTCTCACCACAAATAAATGATAAATTTATGAGGTGATGGATATGCTAAAGCATATGTGTATCCAAACATCAAATTGTACCCCATAAATATGTACAATTACAATGTGTCAATAAAAAAGTGTAAAAATAACATTGATTCACGTGAAGAAGATGTCAAGGATTTCTGGCAGCCTTATGATACATAGATCTAAAAATAATTCAAAAAATTACCATGGAATTTAATTATTTCAGTCCTAAAAAACCACAATGAATATGATAAAACAGTTGTACTTCAGGTTTCTGCTCATTATTAATGCAGACATTTTATATCTCTTTCTTCATGCTAAAGCAGCTTCCCTGAGTTAGAATCTGTACCGGAGATCAAGGAAGCTGATCGTATCATCTGGTGAAGTAGGGCAGCAGGCAGAGTTCAATGAGGCTTTTTATCTTAAATTGTATTTTCAACTTGACCTCATTAAATTTTTTTCCTTCCGTTTGTCATTGTTAGGCTTAGTATTTTTCATATTTCCTCTCAGCCCCTTTACCATTTGAAAACTGTCTTTAGAACTAATTCTTGCACAATCTGTTCATTATTTCTAATAGTGACAATATATTGAATGCCCTAGTGTACTGATTTCTTTGGGCCTCATGACCCACGGTTGGACAAGCTCAGGTAGCTCTCCTAGTGGCTGATTATTTTTAAGAAAATCATTAAATGTCAAAAGCTATTTTCACATTTATGTTTGTTTTCAAATTTATTTTCAAGCAACCTTCAGAAGGAAAGTTGCTGTAGTATAACAAATGGAAAAAAACAATCTACTTTTCTGCCGAAATTTTGTTGTTTGGAATAGAGAAATAAACAGTAAACAGGGGAAAATGCTTTCCCTAATGTAGGACCGAAATTTGTGTTGCAGTGAATCTGATCTGTTTTTAAATATGATGCCTGTTTCTGTGCAAGTTTGTAATAATAAAGTTATTTTCATTTATTGCATATGCAATGTGGTTGTAAATATATATTTAAAATATTATACATAATTACCAAAATGGGTATAATGAAGTAAGTTATTCTAAGTAAAGTGCAGCTTTTCAAACATCTTTAAAGACAAAGAAAAAAAAAACTTGACTGAAATGTAATCAAGGGAACCGATGCTATTAGACACACCACTGGAAAGTCTAAAGCAACTCGTAATGAGTTAAAAGAAAAGGGCCATTAAACTGGAGAAGCCCAACAATCAAGTGGAGACATTTCAGGCTCTTTAGGCATCACTGCTAGAGTAAATACGTTATCATACTAAGCTTTTATGAAAGGCTGTTACATTTTTACCAACTTTAATCTGTTTCATTTTTGTGTTTAAAGGATGGGAGTTGCATTAAAATAAAAATTCCATTTGGGTTATTATCTCCCCAGCTGTCTGTACAGACCATGGGGCTGGCCAGAGAATATTCTCATTATGTGTGTCGGGCAGTTAGTCAGTGATTGATGCTGCATTAATGCACGGCACAGACGCGTTCCTTTTGTACTGAATATTAGACAAATTAGTTCTTACAAATTCATGACCCACCCTCCCCCTACGATGTGTCTTCCTCCTCCCTCTTCTCACTTACTTACTGACTCCCACTGCCGTGGATGGTTAATATTGCTAATAACCTTCAGCGAGAATGAACAGAGGCATCAGCAGGAGGAATTTGACGAAGGAAGGGACACAAAACTGCTTCTTATAGTCAAACAATATATACTGAGTTCTAGTCATTTTCCAGGGTACCTCAATGCAGTAATGACAAATGAATGTTTTGTTGTCAGAGTCCCAAATTAATTCTCCCTCCCACTTTATGTGAGGAGTCATTTATCTTCTCAATTGCTTTAAATTTACTCTTGTCAGGATAGAGAGAGATGGGTTGTAAAAAAATTTGATTTAGACAGTTTCTTTATCCAGGAAGCAAAGTGTGGGGATGCTCTACCTGTCTATCTCTGGTCCCAAATGTGTTTCTATTGGAATTCTTCATTGAACTTTTGAAATGACAGTCCAAATATTAAAATTGAAAATAGACTTTTGAGCGCAATCAGTAGTTTCCAATTGAATTGTGTGTCATATGTATTTGTTTTGAAAGAATGTGCCAGTGATTATCAAGTGTTCAGACATCAAAGAATATATTGTTACATGTTTATTATTAACACTAATAATATGTGTTGTTATTATTCTTATTAAAACTAGCATGTGTAGTGTTTACTGGAAAATATGCAGGCAGTGCTATACCTATGTGTTTTCTCATTTAATCTTGAAATGGCCAATTTCCAGTTGTACAGATGGTGAAAGTAAAGCACAAGGTTAAGCGCCTTGCTCAGTGTTTTCTGGTTTGTAAGTAGATCTCGTGCCTGTCCCCTGAAAAGGTGCAGTATGAACTGTATTTGGTTGATAAATGAAAGAATTAAAATAGATTTTGTTTACAAACTCTGTAATATTAGACATCCCTGAGGATTCCTTTAAGCATTATTTTTTAATGTTCTAAGTTTTGATTTTTAATACAGTAAATACTGATATGTACGTTTTGATACGTTCATTTGATATTGATATAACCCATCTAACCAAAATCTTGATGATGTACTGTATAATTGTTTTAAGTATACAACTCAGTGATTTTGGGTATATTTGATATATTATCGCCATCTGGTTTTAGAACATTTTTGTCCCCCCAAAAGAAACCTCCATACCATGAGTTGTCACTCTCCCTTTCTCCAACATCTCCTCACTAATCTACTTTCTGTCTCTGTAGATTTGCCTATTCTGGCATTTTATGTGTAAATGGACTCATACAGTATATGGTTGTTTGTGTTTGGTTTCTTTCGCTTAACGTAGTGTTTTCAAGGCACATTAATTTTCTTGTATACATCAATACTTTAGTGCTGCTGTGAACCTTCATGTTTACACATTTTTGTGTGTATATTTGCTTTCATTTCCCAGGGGTATATACCTAGGAGTGGAATTGCTGAGTCATAAGGTAATTAACTCTACGTTTAATCTTTTGAGGAACTGCCAAATAGTTTCCCACTGCTGCATCATTTTACATTCCCACAGCAATGTATTAGGATTTCAATTTCTCCACATCCTCCTCAACATTTGTTATCTTTTTTTATTGTAGTCATCCTTATAGGTATGAAGTGATATCTCATTGTGGATTTGATTAGCATTTCCCCAATGACTAATGATGCTGAACATCTTTTTCTGTGCTTAATTGATATTTAATATTTGCATATCTTCTTTGAAAAAAGGTCTACTCAAATCCTTAGCCCATTTTTAAATTGGGTTGTCTTATTTTGTCGTGGACGTATCAGAGTTATTTATATATTTGGGGTACAAATCCCTTATCAAATAGATGTTTTTGCAAATATGTTATCTTATTTTATGGATTCTCTTTTCCTTTTTTGATAGTATTTTTGGCTGTATAAATTTTTAAATTGTGATGTTGAACTAATCAATATTTTATTTTGCTGCTTATGCTTTAGGTGTCGTATTTAAGAAAGCAGTACTTACGTCAGGGTCACAAAGACTCCTATGTTTTCTTCTAATTGTAGTTTTAGTTTTTATATATGTATATTGTTAAATTACATTTAAAACATCTATGAAGGACACTTTGCGGCACAGGCCTAATTCTTTTCGGTTTTGTCAGATATATTAGTCAACTGAACAAAGTAAACATTTGAGTCACTATTATATATTCGTGATACTTTTTTAGAATCTGATACTAAATCTGCCCTTACGGAGTTCTGCCTAATAAAGAGTAACAGACATGACACAAAGAACTAGAATGTTAGGTAAAATGTGACAAGGACCACATGAAAGGTGCTGACCCTGTATCTTGGGAACTCAGAGGAGGAAGAGTATCTGTGGTTGTGGGAAGTGATAGTATTTATATTTTATTTTTTTAACCTTATAGTAAAAATCAAAGCAAAGTTTTGGGAGACTTTCCCCATTCTAATTAAGACCAGGGAAATTACTGATTAGTCCCACTTGTATTTAGGTTCTTGGCGTGTACAGCATTGATAATCTTGGCTATTCTGTGCTGTAGAGCAGCAGTTCTAAAAGTGTGGGTGGCAGAAATTTGAGGATCCCTAAATTACAGGGGGCTTACCTTACAGGGGGCTGCTAGTTCAAGACAATTTTCATAATAATATTCAGACATTATTTGACCCTTTTCACTGTATTAACATTTTGTGGATTATGCAGAAGCAATGATGGATAAAACTGCTGTGCCTTAGCTTGAATCAAGACAGTGGAACCAAAATGTGCTAATAGTCATTTGTTCTCACAGCCACAGACTTGCAGTAAAAGTTTAAAAATAAAATGAATGAATGAATGAATGAATACAATGCCAGTTTCATTTAGGAATGCCTTTGATGAGGTAGTAAAATTATTAATTTTATTAAATTTCAACCTGTATTTTTACATCTGTTTTAGTGGTCTGTTTGATGAAATGGGAAACACACATAAAACATTTTGCTATATACTTATGGAAAAGCCTTTATGTGATTGAGTTGCAAGATGAACTACTCAATTTTTTTGTGAAATGTGATTTTGACTTGAAAGAGTGACAGACACGCTATGAATATTGAGACCTAGGTATTTGCCAGTAATTTTCCTGAAATAAATGAAATGATGTTGTCATTTAAAGGAAACAACTGACAGTATTTGTTACCTGTGATAAAATTTATACTTTGAAGTAAAAATATGATTTTGAAAAACTTACATCTGTCACTGAGATTGAGAGCTTCTTAATAATTAAAGGCTTCTATGTTGAGATGATGATATTATTAAAGGATATGATCTTTTGATATTATATTATGAAATGTGTCAGCATTTAGAAGATTTGCATAATGCAGTGAATCAACAGTTTCCCAATGACCAGTGCATGATTTTATAAAACCACGCATGGGTAAAATAACTGTTCACAGTGAAAAATAGATCAATAGATTTTAATGCAATAGAGTGTGAAAAAGTCATTTATGTGGGTTCAGATTCTACATTGTAGGTCACTTTTAAAAAACTTTCATATGTCAAGTTTTGGTGTAGTATCAAAGAAGAATATCCACAGTTATCCGAAAAGGCTGTTAAAGTGCCCCTTTGTGTTCCAGCTACATACCTGTACAAAGCCAAACGTTTTTCATATAAATATGCTATTTTTATCATCCTTTTTTATTTGGTAACATATACTTACTTTTTAATGGTATTTACATTAACATGTAAGATGTTATGTTTATTTTAATGAGTTAATAAACATTTTTGAATTTTCAAATTTAATTTTTTATACAGTGACTATCAATAGCTATGATCTATACTAACAAAAAGCTCTTTGGAGTCTGCAGTAAATTTTAAGTGTGTAAAGGGTATTCTGTAAATGAAAGCTTGAGAACCACTGCTGTACATTAATTTCTTTTTACTTCTTTGTTTAAGAGTAGTCTTTGAGACTGTAAGAAAGAGAATTTCCGGTACAGTTGAATCGAGTGAAATACTTTATATGTGCTGGATTAGGTCATATGACTAGAACAAAAGAGAGCACTGAATTTATAATATTCTTTGGCATTAAGATGTTACTGTATTATCTATAGTTAAAGCTTCCAGTCAAACTTGAGATTATAATAGGTGCCCGTTTAACATCCATGTTTATTTTATCTGTACATTTTATGCTATCTTTTCATGACTCCATTATAAAATAGGTGACCAAGATAAAATAAATATTAATTTATCAGGCTTTATGTAATTGAAAAGACTCACTACTGACTTGCCTTTGAATTCTATCTCCCCTAATAAGCCATGTGTCCTTCTTCATAAACATTAATGAACCCTAAATTCAACATTTATTGACTGCCTAATATGTGCCCAGCACCATGAGAGAATCTTGTAATATGATAATGAATAAGGAGCTTTCGTGCTTGGAGGAATAATGTAAATACATAATTACAATGAGGCATTTTATGACAGAGGCATGGAAATGGCATTGGGAACAATAACAAGAATGCAATGGTCATTTCTTCCTGAAGGAGTCAAGAAGGAGCTCATGTAAGAGGTATCCTTGAGCTGATTATTGAAAGATGGATACATGTTTGCAGGGAACACCCCAGACAGAGAAAGGAAAAAACAGCATAATATACATGGCGAATTGCAAATAATTCCAAATGACTGAAGCTAAGGGTACAGGAGAAACACAGTAAGAAGTGAGGTTGGTAAGGCAGGCAAAGGCTATACTAAGAAGTTTAGACTTTATCCTAACTGCAGTGAAGAGTTGTTGATAATGTTTGAACAGATTCAAATTATATTTTGTGTAGTTGACTTTTCCATTAATTTGGTGGATGCATCATTCCTTCATTCTACAAATATTTCTTGAATCCCTCCTTTCTGAAAGGTACTGTGTTCAATGATGGGATTATAAAAATCACAAAAAACTCCCTACTATCAAATAGCTCTAATGTGCTATTAGATTACTAGACATGTTCTCATTACTGTTGTAGTCACAATTACTTGCTAATAGTATGGACAACTGAAGCAATTCCAGAGTTCAGTGTTAATCAATCTGTAATTGCTATGACTTTGGTGCCTAGACAATATGGCACAGGGATTAATAATTGTAATTAATTTTGATGAATGTCTGTAGGAAAACTAGATAAAAAAGTACTTAAAGTGCTCAAAAGAGATTAAATTAAAATGATGTCCTCAAGGATTCAAAATAACCGTATTATTTATGAAATCTTTAAAATTTGATAAATGTTAGAAAAATGCAAACAATGACAAAAATAATAGGAAAAAATACAAACACATTATCAAGGGGATTGTATTCTGGTTTGAATTGAGTATAAGTGTCTGGTTTCTGGCTTAATAAACATCTCCTTTTAGGAGCTATAAAGCATAGTTTCCTACAAAGCATGCAGGAATCAATAGAAATTACGTTTTAAAATATTTTACTAGTAATAGTAGCTTAGAACTTTTAGAAATTTAAAAAATATATCCCCCAGTCATGTTAGTATGTTGTTATTATGTCTACTTTATGAATGGGAGAACTGAAGAATTGACACCAACTCGAAACCGGATCTGAGTTTCTCTGACCCAGAAGCAGCCTCCGTGTCAGGGGAGAGACAGCAGCTGCCGCCTTCCCACCTTTCTCTGCAACACACCTGGGAGGGGCCAAAGCATCACACCACAGTTTGAATGAGGAGTATCATATCTTTACTCTAATTCTAATCAGGCTGCACAAAGTCTAATCTAAAGGAGGTGAAATAGATACATTTCTTCTGGAGTTTTGGGTGGTGGGCAAAATTCTGGTGGTTAGAAGCACCTTAAATTTTTAACAAAAATCAGTTGAATTTATGACTTGGGTTCTACAGAAAAATCTGGGATGGAGATATAGATTTGAGTCATTACCTTATAGGTGATAATCACTCTAAGACATGAAATTATATCAGAGATTCCAGAGGAAGATTCTTATCCATTTTATTAAAGCTAAACAAAGCAAAACCAGGCAGGAGCACTCTATGTTAGGTTGCAGTAGGCCTTGTAGGTAAAACAGCTTCTCCTGCAGTGAACCCGAAAGCGAGTGGGAGAATCAGACATATAAATAGGTGGAAAGATGAGAGTAGAATAAGGCTAAAAACAGTAATTTGGAGAACACCCAATATTAAGCAGGTGGATTGAAATAGAAGGCAGCTTTTTTAACAAAAAAAAATTTCAAAGGAATAAAGATGAAAAAGTAGAGCTGGGAAACAATATGAATGCTATGGAGGTGACTATTTGACAAAAGTAGGAGTGTGTTGGATTCTGCCTAATGGTCATGTAAGATAAATTCTGAAGAAGGGGCACTGGGTTTGGCAAATGAAAGCTACCTGGTGAATTTAATATTAACAGATTACATGGAGTAGTGGTGCCTGCTTGCATAGGTTTGAGAAACCAAGACAGTGAGCGTGGGCTACACTTGTAAAAAGCATGGCTGTGAAAGGAAAGAGAAATAGGGAGAGTGTCATCCTGCAAAAGGACGGACTGTCAAGAAAGTGCTTTTGTTGATTTAGATGGAGTAGACTTAAGCATGTCCGAAGCTAACAGCACGAGCCAGTGCAAGGGAGTGGTGGGTGATTTATTTGGGTGACGGGCAGCTCCTGTTCTATTCAGGATAGGAGACCTTGAGTTCTTTTCATTTATCGTGGCATTTCTGCTCCTGGTAAACTTATTGTTGTCAATTCTTTCACTTTATGTCTTACAGAACTTTTGTTACATGCTTTAAAGTGAAACAAAAAAAATTATATGAGAACAAAATTAATTATTCTGGAAGCTTATTACAATAGCGCATTGACTAATAGGAAATTGGCTAACTTATTAATCCAATTTTTTTCTACACTTTCCCTTTTATGTGAATGAGGAAGTATGTGGAGGTAAGCGATTAAGAATTTAATTTAAAACCAACTTCAGGGGCTGAACAGGCAATCAGTAAGCATTTTTTTATGTGCTTGCTCTCCCAAAGATATGATAATAGGTGCTGGAGTTGATAAAGAGAATTATAGCGCACTGTCTTTATTGTCATGAAGGTTGCAATCCGAGAGTATAAGACTACACACATGAAGAAAGACGGCTAGTGGTATGACAGCATAAATGGCAAACACCATAATGAATTATATGGATTAAATAGGAATTTAGATGAGATGGCTAACACTGAGTTAGAGTGCTCTAAGATAACTCCTTGGACAAGATGGAATTCAAGCAAATCTTTAAGTTGAGTAAATACAGAGAGATGGAGAGAGACCCATTTCAGCCAGTAAAGCCAGTACTTCAGCCGAAAAGCCATTTCGGCTAGAATGGAAATAATACTTACTCATGAATTAGGGTACTGCTATTTGTTGGTGATCTACTATGTGTTCTAATATGCATAATAATAATTAATTTAATGATTTGTGAAGATGAGAAGGAGAAGGATTTGTTTCCAATGACTGAATGCACCATAGCTTAATAGGATAATGGCTTGGTTAGGATGTTAATCATAGAGCTCTCTTGCACTCTCTCACAGGCTCACTCTCTCACTCTTTTTGATTCTTCCTGGCATCTGAATTCCCTTCCAATGTTTGTGGAATCCCCCCCCCCCATGAGCATTGGTAGGGAGCAGACCTTACTTCTTGCTCTAGAGCTTGTAAAGTCCAGATGTTGTTTGTTCAGCCCCCTTACAACAGACAGGGCACAGACACGTGCTCAGCCAAGCAGAAGACTTGTCTGGGTCTTGGACTCGGACTCCAGTTGCCTTTGTAATGAGGCATGCATTCTGGCGGTGGGGAAAGCTACATCCAGTCTGTGTGGTAGTCATGGCAGTGCACCTGATATGGACCCAGCATGCTGGTGAGGGTGTGTGGCAAGCTATGACATCCAGTGCTCAGTGGTGGAGGCAGCAGTGTCCTCACCAGACTAGCTCAGGGGCCACCTAACCTCTTCTTTCATATCCATTTTCTAAACCAGGTTCTCTTGCCTCCCCAACAATTCTGTGAGCAACCCAATAATTCTTCCAACAAATGCCTTTTCTGCTTTAACGGGTTAGAGCTTTCTGTTGCCTTCATTTAAGAATTATTGCAAGTGCAAGAGTTTAGGATGAGATTGTGAGGGCTTTTCATGTTAGCCTAAGGAGTTTGAACTTTAACGTGTAGGGAATATCTCAATAGTAAAGAGTTTTGTGCAGTAGCATTACCTAAGTGATACTTTGTCAGTGTTATGTAGTATGACTAATTTGAGAGAAAGGCAATAGCTAGAAAAATAATACAGTAGAAGTGAGTCATATTAATAAAGGAGCTAGTTTGCAGGGGAAGAGGTTAGACAGGTTGAGTTTGAGTAGATGCAACAAATATATAATTAGATAATAACAATATGGGATTGGGCATAGATCAGAGAAGTGAGAGTCAAAACTTTAATAGTAATAAGGTGTGTGGGTCAGGTAATTTTCTAAGCAAATGGGTTATTGCTCTGATGATGAATCGTAGAGTATTGGTCCTCTACATCTGTGGTCCTCAATCCCCTGGACGATGGGCCTGTTAGAGACCAGGCTACAGAATTACATCTCCCCCATCACCCTCCACCCCCATCCCCCGACCATGGAAAAATGGTCTTCCATGAAACTTGTCCCTGGTTCCATGGTGTCCCGACCATGGAAAAATGGTCTTCCATGAAACTTGTCCCTGGTGCGAAAAAGGTTGAGGACCGCTGCTCTATATAATCTGCCCTGACATGACTAGGGGCTAACATATGGACCACACATGGGAACAGTGGTTCATTTTGACAGGGATTCTCTGTTTTCAGCCTTGCTTCACTTGCAATATGTATTTGCATCTGAGGGAAGGAGACAAGTGTTCACTGAGAAAGACCCAAAGATTATTAAATAAGCCCCTCTCCCTTCAGTCCCCTACTGTGGTCCATATTTATTTTCCCTAAGGAGTCTCTTTTTTTAGAAAGTGAGGGAAAAAAGGACAGAAATAAATACTGGCTACTCTTATATTACGGACTGATGGAAGGAAAATGAATTCATAAAAGAAGGAGAACAGGAGTTATACAAGAAGTATCAAGATTGCCAGAACTCATGACAACCAAATTCTACCTCCCTGTTTTAATATCTAAAAGCCTACCCAGAAGTGAGGAAGGCTATCATAAATATAGCATAAAATATAAGGCTTAGGTAAAATGATTTCCTTATTTTATATCTAAAATCCTTGCACTAATGAATAAGAGTTTAAACCCCATTCAACTAGGATATTAAAGAATGCTATTGTTCATAAAGGACACTCTTCCTAACATTCTATTTAAAAAATTCAAAAATACAACTTCTGGATCTTCTGGAACAAAGGGCAAATGATAACACACCGTTACAAAGATAACCATAGACTTCAAGATGTATTTCCCCGTGACTGTAATGCAGAGGTATTGAAACAAGGTAAATTCCACGTTAGTGGATGCAAAGCACAGAGAGTAATGGGAAAAGCACCACACTATTTAATCAGGAGTCCTGTTTTGCCACTGACTAATTGTTTGCTTTGAAGATTTTCTTGCTTCTCTTGGCCTCAGTTTTCTTATCTCTTCAGTGAAGAGATCACTAAGGGACCTTAGTGGGTAAAGGATTGAGAAATTGGAACTATGGTTCAGGAAAATAAAATTGGCTACCAGAGGGAATGAACAGATGATGCTGCAAGATGAAAGTGCAGCCTTCATAGCAGAAGTTGAGAACAGTTGCTACTTTCCTTAAAGGTCATTGTTCATATTCCAATAGGAATGGGGTGGTGATGACACATTGAGAACCTGTTGTCTTTGTCTAGGTTGGGCCCTACCCTTTTCTAGCAGTTATCTGTTTACCTTTTAATGTAATTAGGCAGACCAGATTGGTATTTAGTCTTGTTCTGACAACGGCAAATTAGGCTTAACTCTTTAATTACAATGAGAAGGAAATCACCTTTCTGATATCCTTCAATTAGCTCAAGCAGCTGTTAAGTTATAATTAAAATTTCACATGGATCATTTGAGTTCTTGGAATGTTTCCATTTAATAACAAAACATTTGCATATATGCATTCAGTTTTTAACAACCTTTTCAAATCTGTCAATGGTAAACCAAGAACATTGATACTGTATTAAGCAAAATCTTTGTAGTCTCGTAAGCAGACAGCTGGGTTCCACAAAATGAAATATGGAAATAATAAAAGGTGATCAAAAAGTATTAGTGCCTCCAAGTTTTCTGGAGCTTGTTCAGAGAATTAAACTTTTGCTTCATTCATAGTTATCCAAGAGAGAAGAAAAAAACTAACCAGGGGAGAGTGGTTATTTGGTGCTTGACAAATGAATGCCTACATTGTGTGTACCACATTATTCAGTATAATGACAATCACCCCCACTGTGTCTTTACAAATGGATTCTTGCCTTCATAGACTTTCAAAAGTATAAATGTAAGAGGAAAAATAATGTGTGAAAATTCGAAGATTCTTTTTTGTTTTTATTTTATTCTGAGAATTTAATTGACTAAAAAAATTCTGTCTTTGAAGTTGCCCTGGCCAGTATTTGTCCAATACAGCTATGAATTCAATATTCTATGTAGAACTAAGATGTAAAATTAATGTATATGAAGCATACTTACCATTTAGATACAAAAAGTCTTTGGAACACTAAATGTTGGTTAAATTAAACTGAATCCAATTGAAGAATCATAAAAATATTTTTAGATTATGTTTAAAAATGTGAACTTATGACAATCGGATTGAATGTTGGAAAACTGATTAAAACAAAGGGGAGTTAAATTTTTTTCTCCCTTTTTAGATGTATTTTATATTCCTTGACATTAGTAGGAGGAAGTGATAAAAAATTTTGTGGGTAAATGACAATGTTGGAAGGTGATAGGTTTTAAAATCTATACCAAAGGCCTTGAGCTATTTTTAGCAAGCCAAGGTTCTATTCATGCTTTTTCATTGATAGCTTATATTGACAAGAAGAATTCTGTATTGGCTAAGAACCTAATGATGTCTTCCCAACCATCAATCTGTATTGTATGTTATTGGATTTCAACCACCAAGATAATTGTATCTCTGGGAATTAAAGAATGCGTGTAGTGAAAGAAGAGAGATGAAAGAGCAATGTCTGATATCATAATTATACCAGTGTGCACACTTTTTGGGGCTACCAGCTGTTACCAGCACATTTTCCATCTGCCTTTACTAATTTTATTATGACCTTTTAGGACTGATTTCATCTGGTTAAAAGTTGGCACTGACACCATCACTGAGTCCATTTTATCTTTGAATAACTAAAGGGAAGAATGAGTAACAAGTAGCATTCTGTTCAGAAAAATGTTCCAAACTAGTACCTCATTATTCTTTTGTTGGCAAACCTCATTGTTGAGTGATTTTAAGATTCATTTCAAGTACTTACATTTGTCAGTCTGCAAGTCCACAGTTTATCTCAGGAAATCAGGGTTAGATCAAAATTCTCAAGCAGTTCTCAGTAGAGGATTATTTGGAAAATGTTTGTTTAAAGGGTTTTTACATTTTGGGTAGATGAAAAACAGAACCGTAAACACATGGTTTCATTTATTCTGACTCCACAATTTAAAAAGGTTTACACTAACTAACTTTCCTTCCTTCCTTCCTTCCTCCCTTCTTCCTCCCTCCTTCCCTCCCTCCCTCCCTCCCTCCCTCCCTTCCTTCCTTCCTTCCTTCCTTCCTTCCTTTCTTTCTTTCTTTCTTTCTTTCTTTCTTTCTTTCTTTCTTTCTTTCTCTTTCTCTCTCTCTTTTCTTTCTTTTTAAAACAGGATCTTGCTCTGTTGTCCAGGCTAGAGTACAGTGGTATCATAGTAGCTCATTGCAACCTCAGACTCCCAGGCTTAAGCAATCCTCCTGCCTCAGCCTCCTCATAGCTGGGACTACAGGCATGCCCCACCATGCCCAGCTAATTTTTTTCTATTTTCAGTAGAGACAGGGTCTCACTCTTGCTCAAGCTGGTCTCGAACTCTTGAGCTCCAGCAATACTCCTACCTTGGCCTCCTAGAGTGCTAGGATTACAGGCGTGAGCCACTGCGCTTAGCCAATTTTAAGTTTTTTGTAGAGACAGGGTCTTGCTATCACTCAGGTTGGTCTCAAACTCCTGGCCTCAAGCGATCCTCCCAACTTGGCCTCTGAAAGTGCTAGATTACAGGCATGAGCCACCACACCCAGCCCCCATTTCCATCTTCTTGATACCCATGGAGATATGATTTTTGATTTAACCATGTGCTTCAAGATCAGGGATCTGGATTCTCTTATTAGCTTTGCTACTGACTTTATGAATGACTCTTAAAACTCTCATTGTTTTGGTGTCTCCATTTGTAAACCTGGCAGAGTGATGTATGAATTCTCATCATCCTCTCTCTTCCAAAACTGCTGGACATTCGATGAGAAAATGTTGCGAAAACCCTTTAAAACTATCTGGTAAAAGGTTACGGATCCAAGTTATTTGGCTGTACATACCCCAGATTTCTGTGTTAATCTCTGAGCTAATCTCAGCTCTTTGTTTAGAATTTATTAACCTCAGCATTACTGCCTTAAAGAATATTGGAAAATATATGAGATTTCTGCTGAAAAGTTCTATACTAGGAGTATATACCAGGAGACAGAATAGTGCTGTGGGTAGGAGTATGGGCTTTGAACTCAGTGTCCCTTGCTAGGTGCTTGACTTTGGTCATGATGCTTAATCTCCCTGAGCCTCAGTCTTCCCACCTGTAAAATGAGTATATTAAAAGCAATTGTGATAATGTCCAAAACTTTTAGCACAGTGCCTAGCCATGCTTAAGGGCTCAGTAAGTTGCAGTACACTACTAGAATGCAGATTACCTTGAAAAAGTGTAAAGTTGACCTCACTCCATGCTTCAAAATATCCGCATCATTTTCCCTATGGTGTTTAGAATAAAATATAAATTCTTGAGCATGGAATTAAACAAACAAACAAACACAAAACCTTTCAGTTTCCAAAGTATACTACCAGGATCTGAAAAATCTCTGATGATCGTTGCTTCTACGGGATTCTTTATCTGAGAATGTCATTTCCCAGTGCTCTGCCTTTGGAAATCCTTCCTAGCCTTCAGATGCCACCTACTTTGTGGAACTCTGCTTCATCTCCCAAGACACAGGTAAGGCACAGTTTCCTTCTGAATGCCCATACTAGTTTGAACCGCATTTCCTTTAACCTTGTCCTATATTTCATTGTTTACACTCCCTTCTGGATTGCACAGTCTTTGAGGAGTGGAAGGTTGTGAATTCACCTTTGTATCCAGTTAATGCATAACGTACGCCAGGCAGCCCTTCATAAACACTGGCCATACTGAGCATAATTCCCATCTGATAGGAGTCAGCGGTGTGCTTGTAAAGCGGCTAAAAGGGAAGGACTGAGGAGGGACTGTGCCTGCTCCTTCCTCCTTTCCACCCCCCCATCTCCAGTGGCAGAGACAGGGTTCCTAGGTCTCCAGCTCTGGGTGCTTGGCTAGCCTCCCTTAGCAGTGTCTTTGCTGGAGAGGAAATAGAAATCATTCGTGATTTAAGTGCATGCATTGCATCAGAGGCAGGTCAGGGCTCCTTCCTTTTGTGAGTCAGCTGGCATTAAACCAAGCTCATCTCTTCCCCTTACCTTCAAAGCCCACAAAGCAGCAAACTTGTTATTGTCGCCCAGAGGATAACGAGCAGGCCAAGGACAGATCAACCTGGATTGTTGCGAGGGATGCTTTTTTTAGGGAAGAGGCAGTGAGCCATTTTAACATCGAGCTCTCAGTACTTACGCTACTCATTGACAGTGAACCAGAGACACCCACTTGACATCATTTGTGGTGGGAGCCAGATGTCAGTCACTAGATGTTTCTAATTCTTCAGCTTGCTGAGCTCATCTGGTCCTTTATGACTGAGTAAAAATGGTCTCAAATCCCTATCCCGTATGCAGCAGGCAGCCCAGATACTTTCCCAATAGCTCTGAGAATTCTTGCTGCCAGGGCGTATGGCAGGAGCCCGTGTGCCCTCTGCCACTATTCTCTGCTTCCACCGCCTTCTTGGTCTCCGCTCTGGGGTCTGTCTCTGCGTGTCTTGCTCCCTTTGCATGTCCTGTCTACTTACTGGACTCCTTTACAAACCCCTCAGTCCCCAGAGTGCCACTGTGCATTGCTGTGCATGTGGTAGACTGAATGAAGATTTGGGCAATGGAGTGTGTGTGTGTGTGTGTGTGTGTGTGTGTGTGTGTGAGTTTCCCAGAGTGGCCGTAATGAAGTAACACAAACTGAGCAACATTAACAACAGAAATTTGTCGTCTCATTGTTTCACAGTCCTGGAAGCTAGAAGTCTGCGATAAGGTATTGGTAGAGCTGTGCTCCCTCTCGAGGCACTAGGGCAGGATCTGTTCCAAGCTTCCTCTAGCTTCTGGTAGCTCCTTGGCTCGTGGTGACATAACTCCAGTCTTCAATTGGTGTTCTCCCCAGGTGAGTGTCTGTGTCCAAATTTCCTCTTTTTATAAAGACAACAGTCATATTGGATCAGGGTTCAACCTGCTTCACCATGACCTCATTTTCACTAACTGCATTTGCAACAACCCTATTTCCAAATAAGGTCACATTCTGAGGTACTGGGGGTTAGGACTTCAACGAATTCGGCCCATAATTGTGTGTGTGTGTTCAGGTTAGGGGTGTTACATTACAGAACAGAAGGGCAAAACGTTTATAACTGCATATTTAATCACGCTGGTTCTCAAAAGTTCTCAGCCTTTCCATCTCTGGGGGAGCTTTCACATGGTGGTCATTTCTTCCCCCACGGCCTCCTGCCATTTGCTGGGTCCCTTCTCACCTTCTTGGGCCTCGTCCTGCTTCTTCCTGGTTCATTCAGCTCTAACTCCAAAAATTACTGTGCATTTCTGATACAAAACAGTTAGTTAATTTTCTTCTCCCTGTAAACCATCCAGGCTTGCAGGTGGCCTCTAGGCCACCTTAATAACTAAAGAGTCTATTAGACGTGTTTTTAACAAAGCCAATTCTCTGACTGGGGAGGAATTCTGTGGTCAGCTCTGATGGTAACACTTTTTTTCTCCCTTCATTGGTTGAGTAAAATGAAATTATTCATTAATCTAAATATTTTCTAATCTAGTTTCTGTTAGTTTGTTTCTGGATGCATTTAAAAAAGAATGCCTCCAGGCTGGGTGCAGTGGCTCATGCCTATAATCCTAGCATTTTGGGAAGCTGAAATGGGAGGATCCCTTGAGATCAGGAGTTCAAGACCAGCCTGGACAACAGCGAGACCCCGTGTCTACAAAAATAATTTTTTCATGTGTGTGTGTGGTGGTGTATACTTGTAGTCCCAGCTACTTGGGAAGCTGAAGCAGGAAGATCACTTGAACCCAGGAGTTTGAGGTTGCTGTGAGCTATGATGATGCCACTGCACTCTAGCCTGAGTGCTAGAACAAGACCCTGTTTCCAAAAAAAATAATAATTAAAAAAATGCCTCTGTACAAAATCAGAAAAAAACAGAAGGATGGACATCTTATTACCCCTCTTTCTACTGGAGGACATACTAATGAATATGGTTTTCTTTCTTCCTGGGCAAGATCATGGCTTCAGAATCCTTCTCCAGAGAGTTGATTCAGGCCATTGTTAGGAGTTCATTAGAGTTGATGTAAGAGATGGAGCCAATGTGCCACCATTGTTCCAGACATTCTGTGGGGGGAGTTTGATGCTTCTGGTGATTACTTCTGTTTCTGTTCACTAATAGTTCTTGAGAATGAATACAGGGTGGAGAATGTGATTTTTCTATTAGTCAGAATAGGCTAGGTTATGTTGTGGTAGCAAATAACCCCCAAACCTTGGTAACTAGCATCAGTAGTGTTTAGTTCTTGCTTATAACACCTGTCCTTTCAGGATTGGCTGAAGCTCTGTTCTGTGTCACCTTCATCCTGGGACTCAGGCTGTTGGAGCAGCCTCTGCCTGGAATATTGCTGGTCTTGTAGCAGAAGGAAAGAGGACATGGGTGGAATCATGAGCTTAAGCTTCTACTTTAAGTGACTCATGTCACCTCCACTTACATTTCACTGGCCAAGCCTAAAGGCAATGAGGTGAGCAAATATAATTATCCCTTAGGGAGGGGTAGCAACCACATTAATACAGTTTACATCAGGTACTAATTTTTGTTATTGTTCTTAAACATCTGAGGAATGATGTGACAGAAAATGGAGGCCTTTTCTATTTATCAGTTTTTAATGGCTCTTTTTACTATATAAGGTAGAATTCCTTTTTTTTTTTTTTTTTAATTTTTTTGTGACAGAGTCTCGCTCTGTTGCCAGGCTAGAGTGCAAGTGTGTAGTTGCATTACCAAATTAGACTGATGCAAAAGTAATTGTGGTTTTAGCATTGTTGAAATTTGCTGCTTGATATTGGAATACATTCTTAAATATGGTTATGTTATGTGCATTTCTCACTTTTTTTTTTTTGCTAATGACTTGTTACTTGCTGTTTATTTTATATTAATTTAGACTATGGAAATGATGTTATATTAAGAGCAAATTCGAGTGATTTTCTTATTCGAGTTCAAAATGGGTCATAAAGCAGCAGAGACAACT